>JAXQGY010000885.1:0-250450 GCA_037040535.1 Talaromyces sp. P118-02
TGTTGTTGTTGTTGTTGTTGTTGTTGTTGTTGTTGTTGTTGTTGTTGTTGTTGTTGTTGTTGTTGTTGTTGTTGTTGCTGTTGTTGTTTGTGCCATTGTTTGCTGCCGACCTACTCCCCTTGAATATTCCAGTATCAATCTTCCCATCGTCGGCACCGTCGTCAAGCAAGCCTTTGATATTGCTGACAATGCTCTCTCGACGCGTCCGCCGAGTCCGACGTCGCTCCGCTTCCCTAGGCTCCATGATAGAATCATCCACTGCATCGTTCGCCTCCGCAGCAATGTTCTCTGCTGCCTGAAGCACCAATTCACCAGCAGTCTTGTACGAAGTACCCGGCATAACCAGAATCTGAGCCAGCAGAATGAAAACTGGAACAACAAGATACGCCGTAAAAAACTTTTGCACAGTAAACCCGCCGTCGGTCTTTTCATTCACAAGCCGGAAGATCAGAAACAGTGCACTCGAGGCATCAAACGCACCCGTCAGCAGCGACAGAATCAGACCAGACCGCGTGGGGAAGGCGTTGGACAGCTGAAACGACGAGATGAAGACAAACGGTCCGCCGAGCGCGAGGAACAGGTATCCGGGAATATACACGTCAAAGGACACCTGCGAGCCGACAGAAAGCAGCACGGCGCCGATTGCCAGCAGGAAACTGCCCACGATGCCGCACACGCGAGGACCGTAAGTATCCAGGACAGTACCGACGGGCAGAGCGCAGATGTTGGTGGCGACGGCGGCGATTGTAAACATCAGATTAAGCCTGGGGACGTCAGTTTTGCCGGCAGAAAAAAACAAAAAAAAAAAAACAAAAAGGAAAGTCCTACCGCGTCTCCTGCCCATAGCACAGCCCAAACCCGCGCCGCAGCTCGTCTGCCGTGCACTGATCGCGATAAACAGCTTCCCTGATAAGCACTGGTTTGATCGCTGCAAAACCAAACACAGTGCCCGCTGCCAGCAAACAGTAAATAACCGCGACGGCCACCTGCACCACTCTTTTTGTCTGGCTGACTTCAAACGCAGGCGTCGTCTCTGCCAGATTCCAGTTGGGATCCTTGAATGCTACTTCTGCTACTACCTGAGGATCATCAGTAGCTCTCACCGACGCTAGCTCCGACAAATTCGTCACCGAGCCAATATCCGAGCGCAGCAAGGACCGTGTTTCCTCATCTGCAGCCGCAGAGCTATGTGCCCAGCCACGGCCAGCGTACGGGTTAAAGTTCAATTTGTGTCGGATTGCACGACCTGGAAAGGTCGATGGGAAAGAGGAAGATATCAGAGCTGCCTCGGAGATATCGTCAGGGCCATGGCCATCATGGGTCGAGTGGTCGTCATCGTTGTCGTCTCCAGAGCCAAAATCGTTGGAGTCGCGGTGCTGTCGGATGAAGGGCGGTGGTTGGTGTTCCCACGACTCAAGGTATGATATACGACTCAAAGACATGGTCGAGGTGGAAAACAATCACTTGTGTCTAGTCGTCCTATTTGTAGCAAACAGAGTTCGGCTGCTCGTTCTACAGGCGGCGATCCAATCAGGAAGCTGCCAGCCTGCAGTGACAGAGCTACGACTAGGGCCAGCTGTGCACCACGCAAGCTGCGGGCACAGCAGGATTGTCCAGATAAAGATTTAGTCGAAGGTAAAAATCTCTAACTATGGCAAGAGACAGATATTTCCCAAATGCCTAAGAGCTCTCGACGCGCGACGTTGAAATAACAGTGGGAGCGGGGCTTATCAGAGCTCCACTCGCCAAGACGAGCCAGCCTTATCCGGCAGTGATGTCATGTATATTATCAAACTGATATATCTGCTCATGTAATAGAGTAATATTGCTGATTGTAAATAGTAGAGCTAGAAAAGAAAATTGCTATCAACCGAAACATGCATATTTACAAGTACATTAAGCCGTGGTGCATCGTAAGGTAATGAGATGAGTTCGTAGGATAAATAGGTTAAAGATGAGGTGAGAGGTAAAATGAGATGAGAAACAAATGTCAATCGTATACGGGAACCTTCCTCCTATTTTCACTATTCCACTGCGCCCAGTTGGCCGGTCCACTGGACGATCGAGGCCGATCAGAGCCACTTGATCCGCTGCCATTGCTCAGCGTCGATCCGCGAGTATCAACTGGTGCACCATCTGCCCGAATATGCACGCGCGGAATGTGGCCTGTCTTGATCTCGTACGGCAGCGTGGAATTCGCATCGCGGCTGGGACGCGTAGGCTCGTCGAACATGTTTTCGTAAAACTTCGTTTTCGACGGCGGATACCGGCTCGGATCTTTCTTGTTGCTGTAGTAGTCAGGATAGTCTCTGTCGCGTGTCTTGTAGTAGTACGGAGACGTCGCATCATGAGAATGCCGTCGCTGAGCCTGAGACTCTCCATCACGAGGCGGCGAGAGGTTGTATGACCGACGCGGCCTCCGTTCGTCAATCGACCCTCGCCTTCGCCGGGGCAAAAGACCATTTTCATCAGCAGAGGAATCCGACAACTCCTCCGTCCGCTGTTTTCGATGCTGTGACTGCTTCTTTTCTTTCTTTTTCTTTGCTGTCGCTTTCTCGGTATATTCCCGATTCCGTGCTCGCATAGTCTTGGATCGCGTCGGCATCCGCGCCGACGAGGACGATCTGTTTTGCGCAGGCGATGGATTCCGCGAGCTCGTCCTGCCGTCTAGGCCTGTATCGAATCTATGCAGACGCGATCTCTGGGCATCTTGGCTCCGACGTCTACGATGCCGCAGATTCTCGTCGTCTGTGTCGAAATAAGCGCGTCGGTGAAACGGTGCCTCCGAGGCGTCTCCTCCATACCGGCAGTTTGGGTCTGCGGGCGACGTGCGCGGCGGTGAGTGCCAGTGTGCGTGGTCCTTTTCTAGCCGTCGACTCACTTTCTCATGCCAGCGAAGCATGTCTGCGTCGGCAGCTTCCGGGAATGCAGCTCGAGGAATAACCTTGGGGAACGTGCCTCCAGCCGGGTTCGGCACATCCCACTGGCACAGCGCGTTTTGCAGGTATCGCGAGTGCTCGTCTGGACTCAGGAGGAGTTGAATCACCTGCCACCGCACAAAGCCCATGGGCAGCAGGGCCGGGATACACGGGGCTTCGTAAGGGTTTTTGGTAGGCTGCAGGGTGTGGAAGCAACCCAACGCTTGGTAGATAAAGGATAGCGCAGGACCTTTGGTTTCTAGGAACAGCGCATCGTAGTTTCCGCCTACTTGACGATAGAATCGTGCGAGTTTGTCTGGCGTCAGGTCTGATGGTGATCCGGGGCTCGACTCGAACTGGACCTGCTTCGATGATTTTAGTGAGTACATGAGAGAGTTGGAATAAGTGTTGTACCATGAGCTGCACCAGTCCGAGACACAGCTGCTCGAGAAGCGGAGCTGCACTCTTGTCGGCGTTGATCAGCGTTCCCCAGTAGTCGTCATCTTGGCTATGAGGGGCCTCCATGTGTGTGTCTGTGTGTCTGTCTGTCTGTCCAGATTTCTCATAAACGTCTCTTCAGAAATACAAGGAAATCGGCTGTTAAAGAAGCAGCGACGGCGTCAGGCACGGCCGGCGCACAGCAGGCAGCCAGCGGGCCCGGGTGCAGGAAGAGGGGCAGCAGCGTCCGCTAAGCAGGCCCATTTCAGGGCTGCAGCCTGGATAATCGATCACGCTGGTATTTGTCGCAAGTGTCGAACCAGAGTAGAATATAGAATAGCAGGCAAAGCGGGGATCGAAAGTACGTATTCGGTCATCTGGAGCACGCTCGATGCGTGGATCACGGGCCGAGGCGTGGTTAGTGGACCAAACTTCTGACTAGCAGTAGCTAATAATAAATAGAAGAGGAATACAATGACAGGAACAGCGGACTATTATTATTAAATACTATTATTTAATAGCTAAGCACAGAACACAAGCGAAGGTGAGGTGGCAGCACGTGGGGGCGGGGCTGTGGTCTGCCTGTGATGCTCGACGAGGCGGTGTACTTGTGCTTGTTCTCGTCGCCATCACGTGGAGCTGTTGTCTCCTCTGTCATACGATGGATGACTGCGCTCTGACGATAAATTGTCGGAAGATTTATCGCGACGATCGAGCGATGCGCGATTACGTACGTTGACACCAAAGTGGCTGACAGAGTCACAGAGATACCTGCACCGTCACGTCATTTCCTCATTTACTCATTTACTAATTTACTAATTGCCAACAACGAACCATCGTCTATATCAGTTGCAAATACATCATTCCACCTCCAACAGCGTATACTGCTCGTTCGCCTGCTCCAGCGCCGTCTGCACCGCGGCCATGTATCCCAACACCTTCTCCTCCTCCCAGCGCCGCCCCACGACCTGCACGGCCGTCGGCAGCCCGGCCATCTTCTGCGCGTCATAGTGCATCCAGGCACCGCGTGCCATCGCATGATTGCTGCCCAGCTCCTGCAAGGCGCGTCGGTATCCTCGCTTGCCGCTGTGTGCAAGCGCGTCTAGTTTCGCGTCGACGTGTCCGACAGGGATGACGCCGGCCGAGTAGTCGAGCAGGTTCCAGAGGAATGTGTAGCCGCACGACGAGACGGCATCGTGCATCGCGCCGTGAGGGAGCGCCGGTGTCGCATTGGCTGGGCACAGGATAAAGTCATACTGCTGCGGCTCTGCGTCCCACCACGAGTGCCAGCGTTTCCGGAAACCCTCGCGCTGCGCCGTGATCTGCCACAGTTGTGCTGCTGTCTTGGGCCCGAAGCCCTGGATCACCTTGGCCCATTTCACGTCTCGCCGGATGTATCGCACGTACAGGTAATACAGGTATCGGAGGGGTCCAGGGAGGTACGCGATCCGGGCCAGTTGCGCAGCCCCGGGGTCGGTGGGCTCGTAAGAGTATCGGTGGGAGTTGAATGTCACGCATCCGTCAGAGTTGAGCAATTCAGAAGCCAGGCAGAAGCCAGTGAATGGATCGGCTTCTGCCGGCGGTGTAACTTCTGTCACCGTGTGTCCAGCGGCGGTCAGCGCCGCCACCGTAGTGTCAATGGCTCGAGAAATCGCAGGCGTCGGAGGAATGACACCTAGTAAAAATTAGATGTATGAACACCTTGAAAGTAAAGGCACGTACCGTCTGTTCTCAACAAGCCAACCCTCAACGGCTTACTGCTCGCCTCCTTCTCCTCTTGGGCCCTCCATGCAATCGGGTGCACAGTGTAGTCGTACTTCCAGGGCTGCATGCCAATAATGCTTCTAGTAAAGTAGGTAAGATCGTTCAGGGTACGCGCCATCGGACTAAAAACACTGGGGACGCCTTCCTGGCCAGGCATGCTGGTGTCCACGCCCGTCTTTGGCCAGCGGCCAGTACTACAGCGGAGAGAGTAGATTCCGCTCCAAGCAGCCGGCGCGCGAACACTGCCTGCGACGTCTGATCCAATACCAATGCGTCCACCGAGTGCCAGCAATGCCCCTTCTCCGCCGGTTGAGCCACCGGGGGAATATTCAGGCACATGGGGGTTGCGGCAGGTTCCCCAGAGTCCATTGGCAGACTCGAAACTGAGCAGCGTCACGGGCAGCGCCGTTTTAACATAGGGAATTGCGCCTTGTCATTCCATTATTAGACTTCGCCTTCAACATCCAAAAGTACATATACTTACCAGCGTCCTTGAGTATCTTGACAATCGCCCCATCCTCTGTATAAGGCTTCAACGATTTACTAGCATAGCCAACCGAAACATCAAATCCCCTGACCTGGATCGAATCCTTCAGCGACACAGGGATACCCGCCAGAGGTCCCTTCAAGTTGACTTCGGACGTGGCCCACTGCTCAGCCTCAGGCAGGAGCACTTCCGTGACACAGTTTGTCTTTTCGTGCGCCTTCACCGCAACTTTGCCATAGGTGTGGAGCACGTCGATGGGCGAGAGGGTTTGGGTCTGGACATCGTGCACAATTTCTTCAATGGGCTTGTTGAGGAGCTCCTTGTCGGATGCTGAAAATGGTGCGTGGTAGGCAGGACTGAGCGAGGCGAAACGGGCTGCGCGCTCGCGCTGTTTGATGTCCCTGGATACTCCTTATCAGCATGCGCACAGAGTCAACTGGTATATGGAAGACATTTCAGAAAACATACCGTACCCGGGCGTACTGAAAATAGTCAAATGGTGGCAACATCGTGTCAATCGGTTGCACAACCTCAAGATGTCAGCGAGTTGGTGCTCAGGAACAGAAAACGTTGAGGCTGGGGAGCTCTGGGAGTGAGTCCCCGATAAGGCGCTGTCTCCGCACGCGACCTTTTAAGGGCGCACCTGCATGTGTGCGGGGAGCCGCCGCTGATAAGCGCGCCTATCCATGGGTCAATAGATATCGATGGATAACGTCGTGTTTTTGTTAAAATTCGTTCATTGGTTGGTGTTTTCATGTGTAAAAATTGACGCGCTTTATTCTGTATGGGAATTTGGCGTATTTCTACCCTGATGTAGAGTTATGGAGATCCCGGCGAAAAAAATATATATATCCGTCAACCGGTGCAGATACGCAGCATATACGTACAGCACTTCTAACGTTGATGTATCAATTTAGAATTGGAAACTTCAAAAACGTCGTCAACTGAGAACAATACCACTATGAATAAATATACATCTCGAATAATTTATTTCTTTTATAGCAATAATATCGATGTACCATGAAATTAATGTCGCGAATTCTCAAGAAGATAACAACCAACTACGCTGTACTCTTCAACGTAACGACAATATCAATGACCAACCAGTAACAAACTCACACAGGGGAATAGCACAGAGCTTAAAAAGCTTTCAAATATTAATATAATACATATAAAACTGACAGGGTAAATGGTAGAAACATCTTCCAATAGGAACTGAGGAATACAAAGAAGTCTTGGCGCTTCTGGAAAGCGCTAGACCAAAGCGGCTTAGTCACGGTATCCGCCACCGCTCGGCGGAGATTTGATCGAAGCATCGCAAATTCACCAGAAGCTCACCTCAGTGACCTCACACCATTCACAGCTGCTCGACCTCGCCCTGTCACTCGTTTTGAATCAAAGACAGATTTTCTTCGCCGCGACTCTGTGACTGTCGAGCCTTTTACCTCTCCTCCTACTTTCCTCCTTCCTCCCTCTCCGACTTCTCCTCCCTCCTACCTCCAGCAACCATGGCCAACTATCTCGCCTCCATTTTCGGAACCGAGCAGGACAAGGTCAACTGCTCGTTCTACTACAAAATTGGTGCCTGCCGCCACGGCGATCGCTGCTCGCGCAAGCACGTCAAGCCGTCATACTCGCAGACCATCCTGATGCCCAACCTCTACCAGAATCCCGCCTACGACCCCAAAAACAAGATGAACCCGAGCCAGATCCAGAACCATTTCGATGCTTTCTACGAGGACATTTGGTGCGAGATGTGCAAGTATGGCGAGATTGAGGAGGTTGTCGTCTGCGATAACAACAATGACCGTACGTAATTTGAAAATCCAAAAAAAAGAAGAATATTGCTAATGTTTTACAGATCTGATCGGCAACGTGTATGCACGATTCAAATACGAAGACTCAGCACAAGCCGCATGCGACGCGCTCAATTCCCGATGGCACGCCGCGCGCCCCGTATACTGCGAGCTATCACCCGTGACGGATTTTCGAGAAGCGTGTTGTCGGCTGAACAGCGGCGAAGGCTGCGTGCGAGGCGGTTTCTGCAATTTCATTCATCGCAAAGAACCCACCCCAGAGCTGCAGCGTGATTTGGATTTGGCGGTGAAAAAATGGTTAAAGGAACGTGGTCGCGATGAGCGCAGTGTCAGTCGAAGCCCTAGTCCAGAGCCAACTCGCAGGAGGTATTGAAAAGCAATTCTCAACGACCTTACTTGTGTAATTCTATCTTGATTTTGTTGGTACTATTTTTCTAATAATCCTATCATTTTATCACAACTACTATCTCTGTACTCGTATTTGTACGAAATGTGTTAGCTGCTTCGCTCAGTAAGAAGTACAGAGTAGCAGAATCACTACCCAGGTGTTAACATCAATTAATCGTAGTCGAAGCATGACAAGGACCAAATACGCCTTCCCTTGCTGGCAGGTGTACCTTAGCTACTGACTCATGTTTCTATCCTAATCAAATCAGATCAACTCGATTTAGAATGCCACAGAACTACCACTACTATCGTGTTACTCAGAATACGTAGATGTGACTTCAAAAGGAAGCTTCAAATACTTTGCCGCCACATCGTGTTTATGACCATAAAATCGAGTTAGAGAAGCCTAATAACCTGAGCTATAGCCCGCTCTATAAGATGACGATAGCCGAACTAGAGGAGACGAAACGCTACCTCCTCGACAACCTCTAGAAGGGCTTCATCGAACCGTCCCAAGCCCCTTTTGCGGCTCTAATTCTCTTCGTTATAAAGGCTGACAGACGCCTCTAGTTATACATCGACTTCCGTAAGTTAAACGAGATCACTCATAAGGACTAATATCCCCTACTACTGATCGATGAGGCTCTAGCTAGACTCAGTAAGGCTAAGGTCTACTTAAAATTGGATATTCGGCAAGCCTTTCACCGTATTCATATAGATCCCTCCTCTAAAGAGCTGACGACCTTCTGTACACGCTACAGGTCGTATAAATGTCGTGTCGTGCCGTTCGGACTGACCAACAGTCCCGCCACCTACTAATACTATATGAATGACGTGCTCTTCGACTATTTAGACGATTTCTACACCGTATACCTAGATGATATCCTCATCTATTCAGATATGGTAGAGGAACACGAGGGACATGTCAAGAAGGTTTTTTAGTGACTACACGAGGCCGGTTTATAGGTTGACTTGAAGAAGTGCGAGTTCCATGTGACCCGTACGAAGTATCTCGGCTTCATCATCACAACTAAAGGTATTGAAGTCGACCTAGAAAAGGTCTCTATAGTCAAATTTTGCCCATTCTCAACGCTAGCGCCTTGGGACCCAACTCGGCCCCTCATGCACAGGACGGGCAACCCCGGAATCACACAAAATTGTACCCAGTGAGTAAGCTTTTCGAAACTCTATTTTAGATTCAGAGTACTATAATTGCGACTACATCGGTTTGAAACAAGTTATATAAATCCTCCCCCATATTGCCAAGCTTCCCTTATCGTCCAAGGGACTAACCAGCTTCCTCAACTGCCCCTGGTTAGACTATAAAGTAACCAGTGCAAATCCCGCACCCGATCTCTACTCCTTGGCCTCAGCCTTGTCCTTGTCCTCGTACTCCGTGACGCCATACGTATAAATGCTGCGGGCATCCAACTTGGCCTCCTCCTTATCCTTGTCCTCGTACTCTGTGACTCCATACGTGTAAATGCTGCGGGCATTCACCTTGGCCTGCTCCTCCTTTTCCTTGTCCTCGTACTCCGTGACGCCATACGTATAAATGCTGCGGGCATCCAACTTGGCCTCGTCCTTATCCTTGTCCTCGTACTCTGTGACTCCATACGTGTAAATGCTGCGAGCTGAAACCGCGTCAATATCGTTGATTGATGCACGCCAACTGAACACTTACCCTGGTTCTGCTTTGGTGCGGGGATCGCAACAGCAAGGACGGAGCTTGCGACGAGGAGGATGATGGAGGACTTCATATTTGCGAGTGAAGGTTTTCTGCTTGAGAAGACGAAGAGGGAGACGTTGACTGGGTGGAACAAGTTGACTGTGAGGAAGAAATTGACTGTGAAGGACGACAGTTGGTGTTTGAAAAGATTCTACGAGATATCCGGTTGTTGGCAGCATTTATATCTCCAACCTCTCCTCGTCCGATGGTGTAATACTTGGCAATTTTGTATACATCGGAGGTTGAGTTCACCGTGCAGGGCATCAACCCTCATCTGATCATGTACACCCGCATACTCTAGATTGGCAACTGCCATCTCTGTGCCGTTGTTCCAGGTCATTACCAAGCATTCATCAGAGAAGCGGTTGTACTCGGGCCGATCCCGCACGAGCAGAAGATATGGAATGACGAGAATCCAACACTCGAAAGGATTTGGATAAATTCCATGCATATTATTCATGCAGAAAGCAGGTAAATTATCACGCTGGCACCCTTCATGCAGGAAATAGGTAAGTTATCACGATGGCATCATTTATGTAGAAAATAGGTAAATTATCACGCTGGCACCCTTCATGCAGGAGCAGGTAAGTTATCACGATGGCATCATTTATGTAGAAAGCAGGTAAATTATTACGTTGGCACCCTTCATGCAGGAGCAGGTAAGTTATCATGATGGTATCATTTATGCAGACAACAGGTAAATTATCACGCTGGCACTCTTCATGCAGAAAGCAGGTAAGTTATTACGCTGGCATCATTCATGCAGAAAACAGGTAAATTATCACGTTGGCACCCTTTATACAGGAAATAGATAAGTTATTATAATGGCATCATTTATGCAGGAAACAGGTAAGTTATTACGATGGCATCATTCATACAGAAAATAGGTAAATTATCACGCTGGCATCCTTTATATAGGAAGCAGGTAAGTTATCACGATGGCATCATTCATGCAGAAAGCAGGTAAATTATCCCGCTGACATCCTCCACGCAGGAAGCAGGTATGATGAACTAGGACATGATCCTGTAGATCTACGAATTGTGCACCGCTTTGCCAAAGACCCGGCAGAGAAAGTAGCACTGGTAAGAGGTGCAGGTTTCGAAAAGCACTTGAGGGATAGAATCGTCTTTAACGCTTAGAAAGGTTGAAAAGACTACTGGAAGCAGAAAATGCAACGGAAGAATGATCTTGCACTCTCCCGACCGTGATCGAAGTATAGCAGACATATTGATCGCTAAGAAACTAGCGTTTAGTGGTTTAATGGTGGTTGATTCAAAATGTAATAGCAGAGTGAAGTTTGAGAGAAGGGCACAATTAGAACCTCAGTTCACCAAGAAAATACGGTAGTAATATACAGCCGTATCATACTGTACTGGTACAGTATCTTGAGATCTCGTACTACAGACGTCTTGTATATACATTTCTGAGATTCATCATTACTACTGTGTGGCTAAAATACTCTCATTATAGTAAGAAATCTGCCTCCACGCTCAAGTCTCAAATCCCCTCTCCATCTAGAAGAGCGGTTGGGTTGCCTTGTACTGCGACATGAAGTCCCGGATCTGCGTAAAATTTCGACAAGTATGCTCCACGGCGACGAAGGCAGGCCTCGCCATCCGATATTTTGCGTTGAACTCCATGGGAATAGGGGCAACTTCCGCTCTGCACATGATTGCCTCACGTAAAGCGTCTATGCAGTGTTCGATGTGCATGCGCCAGGGGTGCGTGTCTGACTGGTCTTTCTCATTGATACCGTAGTGTTCTACGTCCAGCGCCTTACGAATCATGTTCTGCCAGATTGTAAGCAGTTTTGCTTTGCTGAAAGAGAAGCGACACACTCACTAAACAATGTAGCTGGTGGAACGCTTCGATAGCTAGAAACCACGACCCATCGGGCTTTTGATACGTCGTTCCTTCGATTCCCTTTGCTTCGGGGCCTTTGATGTCTATGGCGACGCCTGGTTGATCGTATTAGCACCACAGCAGCGAGATATCGCGCGTGATAGATACTTACCCTGGGTGAGGTCCTCCCAATTCGCATCAATCTCGGGACTAGGGTCGCCCACATACTGCAAAGACCCGGGTCTCGAAATTCGCCATAGTGTCCCATTTGCATCCCAGTCCAGATCACTGGAGAAGGTTGTCTTGTACATTTCAATGTGCGGCTTGAACAGTTCTGCCAAACGGTTACTTGGTGCCCTCAAAACGGGGAGTTAATTGGGATATTGCTCACCTAGCTCGGTATCCAGCCCGACAGAAATATCGTAGGGAGATTTCGAGGCCACTGATGCGATGATCCAGGTGGCGAGGAGCGAGAGAAGCCAGAGTAAAGGACCAGCAACCCACCAGCTGCGTTTTACGGCGTAAGAGAGTCTAGCCACGAAACTTTTGGGCTGCTGGGATATGAGCAGACTACCGCCCTCATCGTCAGAGAAATCTGATTTCGAGGCGTCGCTTGACTCCTGGTTCACTTTGGAGTATGTAGCATACTCCATCGTAGCCAAATGAGGTTATGGTAGGTAGAAGAGGGTGATACGTTGAATGTCCTGAGTAGAGAAGAAAGAGAGCGCAACAAGACGAGAAGTTGTAGGGGGGATCAAGGTCCCGTCAGTTTTGGAGTAAAAAGTTATCTAGAGGAAAGATCCATAAGCCAACATCGCCCAAAGGCGCGCATGTAGGAAATTGGAAAGGGTGCGGGGAGCTCACGGTTCGGTTGTTTGAATGGTCTGCAGCATCTGAGGATGAGGCAAGATATGCAAGTGTAAGCTAATACTTCATATTCTAACGTCCATTATACGTGCACTGAAGTAACTACCGACAGATGACCAAGTTGCGACTCGACGTGCATATACAACTAAGCGAAGTTGATAAGTAACCGCCAAGCGACCTGCTTACTGCATTATCTGGGATCTACAAAGGTAATGTCACTGTGCCTTTAATACCCCTGCACAAGATGGTGGGCTTATATTTCGACATTCGGATCTTGGGTGACGACATGTTGACTTGATTTTCCTGGGGGTTTCGACGATTCCCCGATAAAGGGTAACCAGGTCGCTAACAAAGTGGGTTTCAAATGTCGAAGAGAATTGTGACATCGCCTCCTTGACATTACATTCAAACCCCAAGATTGAATAGATTGTATCCCCATCGTTAAAAAACGTACACAGGACAGAAAACTCATGCCATGTCCTTTGATTCGGAACCATCGCAGCGAGCGGCGTTCCTAAAGAATGAAGTCGAGGAAGAGTTCGACTCATTGTCTCTTCCACATCGACGCTGGAACAAGGCAAAACAATGCATCTTGCTGAGAACATCCTCCTGGCCGTGGGTACTGTCTACGATGGTATTTGCCTGCACTACAGCACTCCTGCTTCTCCGGACATGGACTGCCACGAAACACCATGCCGGTCGATTGCCGTGCGATGACGATCCTGGAGGGTTGCCCGTCGCACTTGGTATCTACAACCCCTTATTTAGCACTTTAGATTTCGCAGAATGCAGCTGACGATGGCAAAGGTGTCGGTAATAAACGCATCTCAATGGAGTTCACGGGCGGTCTTACCTATAACGCGAGTGGTTCTCTGATTGCGGAGTACGTGCCAGGTCAAAGACGCTGGTCTGGAAAACCGTCCCCGACTATGGACGAGGCCTGGGAAGATTTAGAAGAGTGTGAGCGATTCCTTGATTTCTCCCTCTCTCTTTTTAATCTCCCTCGCACCCACACCAAAATGAATGTATACACACAGTACTAACACGATTTGAATCACAGTTTGGGTCGTGCTGCTTGATGGCGAAGAAGCCGATAACGTCCGGGGCAAAACACTTCTGCAAGATGGGTATTGGGTCACCGGACTCGATGTTATGCATCAGATGCACTGCTTGGACTCTCTCCGTAGGCTTATATACCCCGACTATTATCCCCGCAAGGGCTCGCCTCGCAACTGGGAGCTACACATAAATCACTGCGTCGACTACCTGCGACAAGCAATTACGTGCCACGGGGACACGAACCCCGTGCGCTACAAATGGCATGACGGCATTAATTCATGGGGTCCCGACTTTGCGACCAGCCGCTATTGCCCTAGGGTAATGGACGATCTCGTCGAATGGTCTGAAGCAAGGACTCCGAAAGCTAGGGCTGGCACTAAGGGAAAGGAGAGAATTGTGATGAATGGAGTTGTCGTTGCTGATATGGAAGAAGAGGGCAATAAGCTTGACCTTGAAGCTGGACGTTCGCATCATCATGGAAGGTAGTATAACAGGATGGGGAACATTGGAATATGATATGTCAAAGTACCTGTTGAAATCATTGATTTCACGGCTGATGTGACAGCACACTCTCTTATGTCACTAGCTTGGGATCATGATTTTAGCCTTTTTACAATACCACCTATGGAACATCTCCCTTCCTTAGAGAAGAGCCAGAAAGCCGAGATCAAGTAGAGAATAAGCGTGCTCGCGTCTTCGATATCTGGTATATAGCTATGGTTTCTGTACTATGTCTTTGTGCCATTTTTATGAGCTTGAGGTCCGTCAGGGGCCGGCGGCACCGCATACCCATTTGCATCGACCCACTTCCTGATCGCGTCGGTGTTCCTACAAACATGCTTGGGGTCATTTGGGATACCTTGCTCCACCGCCACAGGAAGGAGTGTGTCATCCATGAAACAAAACAATGCCTGCCGAACGAGCTCCATACAATGGAGGACATGATCCCACCAGATGGGGTCGGTGTTGCTAGAAGTGCCGTTCAGTTGATAAATAGTCTCGCGTACGATTCCCTTAGTACTTGTTAGCATGGATTTTTCTCCTATATGGTGCTGGTACAGACTAGGCAATGGAGCTGATGGTAACCAGCCAGTATGTAATGCATCCTTGATGGATCACCGTTTACAACATCGCCCGGGGCGAGATCGTGCTTTTCGGCGAAGGGACGGGACAGCGCAACTCCACCTCCGTGTGCTGCACCACGTTATGTATGAGCGACGTTATATCAAAAGAATTGCTATTGATCTCTCAAGCTCACCTGGGAAGAGATGCTGCCACTTGTCGTCTGCGTAATGATGCCCATTCACTTCGTCTACATCAAGACCTTTCCAGGCATTGTCGAAGGCAATCATTTTCTGAGCCGGACTTCCATCTGTGCTGCTGTTAGTCGATTTCCCAGTTTGCATCTAAAGAGGCCATCTACAGTAAGGTTCCTCGGGTTGAGATGCCTTGGAACGGTAGAATCGATACCATGCAACGTTTGTTCCAACCAGAAGAAAGATCAAGGCGAAGAAAATGGCTCTGAAGTATAGTAACCGAAGTTCTCCATGTTTCCGAGTTGGCAAATGTCTGGAACCTTTATGAGGTAGAAAACCTTCCAATTCCGATGATGATGGTGACGGTGATCGTGACGACCGATCGTGACGCGTTTGTTTGTGTTCACTGTAGGTACTCATCGTGTAGAGCTCACAATTTTCTAAGTGTACCTTAGAAGCAAACAATAAACCTCAGCTTGTTGCTATATAACCTGACTAGTACTCAATGGGCTTTTCCCTAGTAGACCGATAATTGTGTAAGATAGATCCTACTCGCCCCGCACGCCTAGTCCTGCGGCAAGTATACGTTATTATCGCGACTTTTAGCGAGATGGGAGGGATGGGCCGAACAACGGTGTGCTGCCCTAATATGTTCTGCATGCATGCTTAAAAGCGTTATCTATACAGTAATCAAACCTATCAGCGATAGAGTTATGTTGTACTGGTGGAGCACGCCATTTTTGGTTTCTAACATCACGACAACGTGTCTATTATGCTTTCGCGTTGTGACCAGGGTTTTGCATTCTTTAATCACGTCAGTTAAGATGTCAATTTGTACAACAATTGCATCATGGAAGCCCCTGTCGAGTATCGTGCGAAACGAATACCGGAGAAGCGGGGAAGGAGAATGTGGACAGAGAAGAGAGCAAAGGGATGTCACTCATGCATCCAAAGAGATGTCACTTGTGCATCGGCAACGTCAATGCGCTTATCGAAGATCGGGTCTATGAATCACCAACCTCGTCTGACTGGACTTTCAATAGCGAATCATACTGCCGATAACAAACTAGTAATCTGAAGCTTTCTTGCCATGGATCTACTGAAAAGAACACCATGGAATTGCATCGTGGTCTGAATATATCCTATAGGCGCGACACTGCCGACATGGCGTTCGGTCCAGAGCGGCACGATGTGTTCGACTTCACGCTCCTCTTCGAGCAGAGTATTCTCGGCATCCTCCCTTCTGGCTTGTTTATTTTGGTTTCTATAGCCCGAGCAACATCACTGTGGCAGGTGAAGACCTGTGTGCGCGCTGGATGGCTCCTGTGGGCGAAGCTTGTAAGTCGGTCGTTGGGGACGGACGAGGACATTCAGTTTTGCCACTTACTTGTAGAAAACGCTAATTCTCTTTCTTCCACACAAAGGCGGCGGCTACAACGTTGATTTGGGTCCAAATCGCCCTTGTTGTGCTCTGGGTGCTGCCAGGAACCGTTAGGACGCCGGTGTCACTCGCTGGCTCTGTCTTGGATCTCATCGGATCATTCGCCATTGTCGTACTATCATACACAGAGCATCGCCGGTCTATCAAGCCGTCGACCCTCTTGGTCAGCTATCTCGCCCTCTCCATCTTGCTTGAACTCGCGCAGACCAGGACACTGTTCCTAAGATCCCCAGACAGTGGCCCAATACAGGCCTTATTTACCGCCTCACTGGCAACAAAGCTTGTGCTTGTATGCCTTGAAGAGCTACAAAAGCGCCCCTTGGTGACCGACAAGACCAAAAACCTCGCCTTGGAGGCAACCAGTGGCCCTATCAATCGGTCGGTCTTCTGGTGGCTGAATCGGCTGTTGTTGAACGGCTTCAAAAGTCTGCTCCAGGTCAGAGACTTGGGCAGTATTGGCAACAAGTTTGATTCATCTAGACTTTTAGCCAAGCTCGATGCCGTCTGGCAGGCAAGCGACAGAAGCGGGAAACATGTTCTCATCAAGTCGGCTTTTTCTGCCTTCAAGGTCCCCTTCCTTGCTCCAGTCGTCCCTCGTCTTTGTCTCGCTGGCTTCGGCTTCGCCCAGCCTTTTCTGATCAATCGAGTTGTGAGCTTTGTTGGGGAGAGTGATAGGGGTGCTGATCAGCGGAACGCCGTTGGTACTGCCGGTGGACTGATTGGTGCTACGTGTCTGGTCTATCTGGGGCTTGCAGTGAGTTGGCTCGTCCCCAAACGATCAAACTAACATCCTCCGCCAACAAGCTATCACGAGTCATCTACAACCATTTCATATTTCAGCTGATCACAATACTTCGGGGAAGCCTTGTGCCATTGATCTTCAAGAAGACCATCGGTCTTGATACGAACTCTGCCAAAGAAGGCGCCGCAGTCACTTTGATGAGCACTGACGTGGACGGTATTGCCACTGGTATTCAACTGATGCACGAGATCTGGGCAAGTGTTGTAGAGCTGTTTGTTGCTGTCTACCTCCTGGAAAGACAAATAGGACCTGCATGCTTCCTCGTCGTTATTCCAACTGTTGGTAAGTAAACCTTGACGTTTTATCTCAAAGATGTTAACTAAGCGTATGTGTGTGGCGTCAGTGTCCGTCATTGCCACAAACTATGTCACCGATGGCATTGGTCCCGCTCGAGCGATATGGAACCAAGCTATACAGAAAAGGGTTTCCAGCACATCTTCGATGCTGACGCAGATCAAGGGCCTGAAGATGATGGGTCTCACTGACTATATTGCTAAATCGATTCAAGACCTTCGGGCCAGCGAGCTCGAGGTGTCGAAAATATTTAGAGCGTTTATCGTAAAGATAGTATTGATAGGTATGCTGTATCATACATTGCACAAAAGCCCAAGACTGATTTAATCTAGCAAACTTCTCGGACCAAGCCACTCCAGTAGTTGTGATAACAGCAGCTGTATTCTGGACAAAATCCGGGACCGATGCATTCGGTGCTTCCGAGGCGTTCACCAGTCTGTCTATCGTGGCGCTTGTCGTGTCACCCATGGCCAACCTGATGGGGTCGATCCCAAACTTCAAGGCATCTGTTGCTTGTTTTGATCGTATCCAGGCCTTCTTGGTCTTGGAAAGCCATGAGAATAAAAGGATCGATACAAGTACCACTGGTGAAACCCCATCCCCGTCTACGAGCGAGAGCGATCATCTTGTCTTAGCACAAAGGCAAGAACACTCAGATATCGAGCTTCCCTTGATTCGAAAGCCACACGCCACTCGACTTGTCCTGGAACATGCCAGTTTCACGCTAAAGAGCCAGACAGAGCCTGTGCTTCAGGGCATCACCGTTTCTCTTCCAAAGTCCAGCTGCACAATGCTCGCTGGCCCTGTAGGCTGCGGTAAATCTTCCCTTCTTAGAGGTATCTTGGGTGAGATCCGCCTCTCTGGCGGGACAGTTAGGGTTGAGGACGTCGACGCATCGATAGCTTACTGTGACCAAACTGCTTGGCTCCGGAACATCTCCATTCGTGACAACATCATTGGTCCGGGGCAATTTGATGAGAAGTGGTACGCCTCCGTGTGCCATGCCTGTGCCCTCAACGACGATATTTCTCAATTTCCTCTGGGCGATAAGAGCCTGGTTGGGAGTGGAGGCATCAGTCTTAGTGGAGGACAGAAACAAAGAGTGGTACGTACGGCGTCCTGATATCTTAATGTGCTGACCCAATATCACTTCTTGTGTACAGGCAATCGCTCGAGCACTATACGCACGAAGAGATATTGTCTTGCTCGACGACGTGTTCAGTGCCCTTGATAGCGTTACCTCCCGAACAGTCTTCAACTGCGTCGTCGGAATTCTGCGAAAGCAGGGCGCAACAGTGCTGCTAGCGACCAACGCAAGTACGTGGTCCATATGCGCCGAATCGCAGCCGAATGCTGTAATACTTTAGCTGTCTATTAACAACTTCCTTAGTCCACCAACTCCCCTTTGCAGATAATATCATCGTGCTTGAAACATCCGGCCGCATTGCGCAGAGTGGCAGTTTTGCCGAGCTGCAGGCTCAGGATGGCTATGTGAGAAGCCTCGCGTTAAAAACGCGCTCCAGTCATGAAATCGAAGATATACAAAACGCCGACACTGAAACAACCGCTGATCCGGCCGCTGCTAAGGCTGCGGGGGAGGATGAGAGCGACTTTACACGACAGACCGGGGATCGGTCATTATACAAATTCTATCTGAAGTCGACCGGGATACCTCTATCACTCGGATTCTTACTTATCGCCATTTGCTGTGTCGGCGTAAAACAGATGTCAATTGTTTGGTATGTTCTATTCCTCTCAATTACGGGGCAAGCTTCTTTCCCCCCTCCAAGATCAGTTTCGAACACAGTTATAATTCAGATGATACAATAAATTAATCACACAAGTCTCAAAGGGTACGCATTTGGACTGAGCATGGCGTCGACCAAGATCGTGGTGCATATTTCAGCGGCTATATTGTCTTCGCAACAGCCACCATTATTTTGACTGGTATGGTAGGTTGGTTCGTCACCTTCTTGATCATCCCAAAATCGGCCAAGTATCTTCACTGGCTTCTGCTGGACGCAGCTGTCGGAGCGCCGCTGTGGTACTTGACTACAACTGACAGTGGTACCATCCTCAATCGCTTCAGCCAAGACATGACACTCATCGACCAGGCATTGCCAATGGCCTTCTTCACCACGACTATAGATTCGCTCACCCTTCTTGCCAATGCGGCCGTAATTGCGTCGGGCGCACAGTACGTTGCTGCCGTGATTCCTTTCTGCATCGTAGCGCTATACTTCCTACAGAAATACTATCTTCGTACATCGCGTCAGCTCCGACATCTCGATCTCGAGTCCAAGTCGCCGTTATATACGCATTTCACCGAGACGCTCCACGGTGTGGCGACAATTCGAGCCTTTGGCTGGCAGCAAGACTTCCAGGAGGGGAATCTTCGGTTCCTCGACCAGTCCCAAAAACCTTTCTATCTCCTGTTCTGCGTCCAACGATGGTTGAACGTCGTCATGGATCTGTTTGTTACAGGCATCGCCATCGTTCTAGTGGGCTTTGCTGTTGGGTTTACGAGCACAACATCCCGCGGCGCCATCGGCCTTTCCATGGTCACTCTCATTGGCTTCAACAACAGCCTTTCCAGGGTGATAATGTCTTGGACGAATATGGAGACATCTCTTGGCGCTATCGCTCGATTGCGCAACTTCATACGAGACACGCCCCGAGAAGACTCTGGAGTACAAATTCTAGAGGCGCCTGTATCGTGGCCCTCAACTGGCTTCATTCAGGTTGATGGACTTACTGCTACCTACCAGTAAGTTGTGAAAGACAAAGCCCCACTTCCTTGAAGTATATCTAGATGCTGACAAGGTTTCAGTCTCGAAGATGAGACAGTACTACGTGATGTATCGCTTCGGATTCAACCAGGCCAGAAGGTGGGAATCTGCGGGCGTACAGGAAGGTATGTATTTTCTCCAACGCGTGCCTTCACGCCGCCACTCTGAACAGCGGCTTACATATCATACAATACAGCGGTAAGAGCTCGCTGCTACTAAGCCTTCTGAAACTATTGGAAACCCAGTCAGGTTCAATTACAATCGACGGGCTCGATTTGGCGTCGGTGCCGAGCGTAGTACCTCGAACCCACCTCACAGCTCTCCCCCAGGATTCCGTGACGCTACCCGGCACTGTCCGTACAAACCTCGACCCTCTAGAGACGGTTGCCGCCGACGAGATCCTGATCGATGCCTTATCTAGTGCGGGCATGTGGGAGACCATCAGCAGCCGCGGTGGTCTGGACGTAGACTTCGAGAGTCTTGGACTATCTCACGGGCAGAAACAGCTCTTCTGCCTAGCTCGAGCCCTGCTGAGCAAGAGCCCCGTTGTGCTCCTTGACGAAGCCACTAGTAGTGTCGACCACTATTCAGATGAGCAGGCGCAAAAGGTGCTACGGGAGGTTTTCAAGGAGAAAACGGTTTTGGTAGTGGCGCATAGGCTGGAGACTATCGCGGATCTGGATCTCGTCGTTGTTATGGATAAGGGACGGATTGTGGAGGTAGGCGATCCTCGTGAGCTGAAGAGCAAGCCTGACTCGCTTTTCTGGACGCTCTGGGAGAGCCGACATGGTTGATATAGATTCTTTAGTTAGCTAAAATGCGTGCTTGGATCATTACCATAGGCTCGAGAGGAAGAAGACCGGAAGGTCAAGGAAGAAAAATCTTCTAAAAAAACCAAGTATGATCACTTAGGTTTGAGCCCGGGGGCGCGAGCATATTTGAAAGAGCTCCACGAAGCCTATAGGCTCAATAAAGGTCTTCTTGATGGTGCGAAAGAGAAGATGAGAGTGGCTCGCGAGGAGGAGGTGCGGCAAAATGAATTAGCTAAAGGCTACCGGAAGAAGCTCGAGAGCCTGGTAGAGAAGATAAATATGATTATGCCCTAGTATTAGTTTTTGTTAGCTTGGTTCTGTTTACGGACTACAGATTAATATTTGAGATGAGATGAGTGTCATGAGATATTGAACCAAAAACCTCTCAACAACATCATTTGCGTAATCCATCTTTTATTACTTGAATGGGATTTGGAAGCAAACCACACTTCCAAAACAAAAACACAAAGCTATCTAAAGCATGGTGTTATTCACATTTCGAACGCGTTTTTACATTTATTTCTTTCCGAGTTGCGGATATCTCTGGTATTATCTGTATAAGTAATTGGTAACTTTTGATATCCAGTTTCATCATCAATCACGTTAATTATACTGCTAGTTGCAGATTCATATATGTGCATTTGAACTTGACGAAGCCCGAGTCCCTTATCAACATACGCTGACACAGAGCTTCCTATATACAAGACACCACCGTAAACTCCAAGCCACGCAGATAGAAGGGAAAAAAAAGCCGAAAGAAAAGAAAAGAATAAAAGACCACCCCAAAAAACTCCAGTCAGAAAAACGTAGTGTAAATCGTGTAAATCACGGCTTCTGGCCCTTCCTGAGCCAGCCCTTTTTGTTCAGGTACCAAATGGCCACTGCGGCTCCAGCTGCAATCAACACAATGACAAGAGCAATCACAAAGCCACAGATTTTGGAGCGACGAGTTTTCTTGCGTTGCCGCACGAGCCATGAATCTCTAGAGAACGAGGCTGGTTAGTCTTTGTTCCTATGTTTTCAGTAAGATTTATGGGGAGAGCTCACGGTGTTTGTGTCTCCTCAGACACTGTTTTTGCGAGCTCTTCGTCTCGATGGACGGCCATGGAGAATCGACGCCAGAATTCGGGGTCTTTAACGAGCGAGACGTCGCTATTGACAGAATTGGCCAGCGTGGCGTTGGTCATTGTGGCTGGGGAGATGGGTTCTGGGGTTGCTGGGAGGGCTCCAGGCATAGGCGGCCGTTTCTCCATTGTTGGATGTGTCTGGGTTTGTGATGGTTGCGATGACATTTTGGATGGTTGATATTCACGTCGAAAGAGAAAGAGTGATGTGGCTGCTTTCGTCGAGTCAAAGGATGTGTACGCTGTATCTCATGCTGGGGATCGTTCAAGCACTGGGAAGTTCGTGTAGAGAACAGCTCTGGAAAAACTGCCGTTCACGCTCCGAGAGATAGAGGCAGTTTCATGAATCGAGCTCTGCCCATGTCGACCGAATCAAGGGGGAGGGAACATGTCAACATACATCCTAAAAAGATCAAACCCCACTACGATGCTTCCGGGAAAACAATGACAACTAAAATGGCACAAAGTAAAATTACTAGGAAGCTGCCTTCTTTGCAAACGGTTCGTTGAGAGCGGATGTAAACAACAGGCCGCACCCGAAAGGGATGGAATGCTGGGAAGGCCAGATCTGACCAATGGAAACGCCGGCGCTATAATTCGGAACGTTGCGCTCGTTGAGAATAGAGATATAACTGACAGATGGGGGATTAGGGCAATAATGAGTGGAATTTAACGTGGGTGGAAACGGAAAAGATGGTCTATGGGGTTCATCTTGACATTGGTCGAATGGTGTTGATTGGATGAGCTTGCGCCAGCGTTGCATTTCGTGCATGCTTGGCTGAAGGTTCGATTGATTGCATGAGCATGTGGAATAATACGTATACAATGTGAGAGCTCTTTGAATACTTCACTGTAGATATCAAGATTGAAGCTTGTGCTATCCTATCCGGATTTTGTAGACGGAAAGTGCTAGTTGACATTTCATGCAACAATCGACGTAGATTTACAAACGTAGAAGTTTCTCTAGTGTACGTACTCTGAGTCCGGGAAATTTTTGGCATATATAAATATACCAATTGACACCAGTTGACATTGACATGTTCAACAGTTCAAACCTTCTGATCGTCAAGTGCTGCTACATGTACAGCGCTATCTTAGCAACCGCTAAAGCTAGATTCGCAAGAAGCAAGGGACAACTGAAATTCTATGGCCCAACTAACCGTGCTAATAGCTTGCATGTAAACCATGTGAAGCTAACGAGGGATAACCGGCTCCTTGACTTGCTGAGTAGTATCCCTGGTATCGACCATTGGTCTTGGCTACCCAGGCACCGTTTGTTGATAACGCCGTCAAGTCTCCGGTGTCTCTACTTGCCGTATAAGCTGACGCGGCGTTTCCCATGAAATACGTACTCGTTACTTGATGATTATACCGACAGCTAGCATACTACCTCGGATGAAGAGAGAAAGTGTTCGTGTTGCAAACGAAACATTTCCGCAGCGGTCTCAGCAACAGCGAGACATCTAGTAGCTGTGACAAGGCACGCCTTTCCGAGTGATGCCGTCACGAAGAGTTACGAGTGCAGACGTTGAGCGACAGATGCATCACATTGCCAAAGAAGGAGGAACATGACGCCAAAAGAACATCTGATAGAGGGACCGAGGGCAGCAACCTGATTGGCCTAGACCCGGCCCGCGCCCCACCGGCGCTTTATCTCCGCCGCTCCGGTGATCACGAGCGCGACTCCCTTTCTTGAACTTTCGCCATGTCGCCGCTGACACTCGCGGTGGTTTGACTTTTGTCATCTATCTTGCGCACCTCTTCTTGTTGCCTGTGCTGAGAAAACCTCAAATCCACCATCCGTGGCGCTCAGCTCGGCCTGTGGGACGTCAACAACAGCTCAAAGTGGGCTTCCGCCTTATCAGTGCCTGACCATCAACAACATCTTTTTTATTTCGTCAGTGGTGCTTGTTCGAAGCTGAAAATTGATGAGCCTCACCAGGCACATTCGAAGCTGATCAGCCCAGTGTCAAGCCGAGTCCCTCCGTATTCGTTTCGCTCACGTGGGCCCACCAACAACACGGTCAACACCGCTCGCCACCGAGCGACTATCGCATCAACGAGGCTGTTGCCTGTTATCTTTTCCATCTCTCGATATACACGTTCTCTACCGGAAATATACTGTTCCACGGCTTGCATTAACCAGACAACAATCTGTTCTATCGCACTTGCAACGAGAAACACACCTACATAGCCTCGCCGGTTCATCATTGAGCTCGGAACCAGATCCTCAGCCTCCGTGAATACCGGTATTTCTTCTTTTACGACACCGTCCCGCTATATATCGGAATGATAACCTCCGCGACCACGGTCTACGGTTGATTTGATGCTGGCGGGATAACAATACAACCACTCGTATTTTAACCGATGAGAAGAGACTATCGATATGGATCGCAAAAGAAGATTGACTTCTGCATCCCACGAGGATCGAACGCCTCAGAGGCGGCCATCCGGATTAGAGCCCTCGTCTAGCAGGGCAGATCACAACCGACCTCTACCCATGCTGCCTCACGACGGACATGAAACACCACCCGGAGCTCCTGGCTCCACCCAAGCGAACGCGATCAACCTTTCATCATCACCACCCTATCCCGATCCAAGTCCTCACTCCTCTCGCCGGCCGAGCAACACCGTTTCTACCCCGTCGCAGCCTCCACAAAACGTCATGGAATACACATTGCCCCGTTGGCAGCCCGATTCCGAAGTTACAAACTGCCCGATATGTGACACCCACTTCAGTTTCTGGTATAGAAAACACCATTGTCGGAAATGTGGGCGTGTGGTTTGCGCGTCGTGCTCTCCTCATCGGATCACTATTCCTCAACAGTATATCGTTAGACCGCCCGAGCCGATAGAAGAAGCAACCCCGGAAAGACCGCCTCGACGACACCGCTATTCAGCCTCATTTGTCGATCTCACAGCGGACAGTGTTCATGATTCTTATGTTGCAGGCCAGACAGATTCTCACCATCCTGCCAACCCCGCCTTGGGAGGAGGCGAAGAAGTACGACTGTGCAATCCATGCGTGCCAGACCCTAACCCAGATCCACCTTTAACATACAGCGCTGTGGGAGCCAGCTTTGGCCGCCTGGCTGATCGTAACTGGGCCACGACAATGCCTTCGCTTCCAACGAGCCACCCCCTTCATCGATCGCATCGATCCGTGTCGGGGCCTTATGTATCTAGTTCGCGAACAGATACTGACAGAGATTCTGGTCGTTATCGACATAGAAATAATTACGTATGTCTAAGGTGGGCTCGGAATAGATTCAAAATACTGACCATTTTGCTAGGCAGCAAACTTCCCGAGCCATCAAACATCTGATGCGTCTTCTGGTCAACACATTTATCCTTCTCGTTATGCTTTTCCGTTTGATTTTCACCCGTCACACTCTCCTCCATCTCCTTCTTCAGCTAGAGAAATCTCCTACTTTGTAAGTAATAAACATAGTATGCTCTCAAGTATAGCTGCTAATTCGAAACAGCTCTCCGCACACCAGTCTGGACCGGCCAGTTCAACATTTCGAAGTCCCTTTTCAACTAACCCACGCAATCGGCCAACTCATTCTCGTTCCGTGATGGATTATGATCGACCGCGGAATCTACAGCAATCTTACCGGCCTCCCATCGACGAGCGCGACATGTGTCCGATCTGCAGCATGGCACTGCCTCCACGCGGCAGCGATGGAAACGAGGATGCCCGCGAAGCTCATATCCGGGTCTGTATCCAGAATTCTTCTCGTATGGGTCGATCGCCCCCAGGGTCCAGCCCGCCTCAGTCACCACCGCACCCGTTGCGCATGATCTACTATATCGCGACCGAAAAGGACTGTCTCAATGAAGACGGCACACCGCAGGAATGCACCATCTGTATGGAAGATTACGAAGTTGGAGACAAACTAGCACGGCTAGAGTGTCTCTGCAAGTTCCACAAACTCTGCATTGTAGAATGGTCTGAAAGGAAAAAGGAATGCCCAGTCCACAAATTCTCCTGATATCCACACCCAACTCATCCAATATTTCTCACGACATTTGATACCCTTGACATTTTCTTTTCTGTGGATTTCCAAAGGCGTTTAACTACTGGTTATGGTTGATTGTTGATAGTCGTTGCATGGATGGCTTGCATGTTTTATGTTGTTTACGATACCGTCTGTTACGAGCAATCACCCTACTCATGCCATACTAGCGTATAGTTGATGATAGAATTTACACTTTGAGATACAGTAGTTGAGGATGATAAGTTAGGAGTGATCCCCGTACAGTGCTAGCCCCATTAGGAGAAGCCGCAATCCCAGGTCCGCGACTGCCAGGTGCGCCGGGCCATCCGCCACCTCCAGACGTCACGATCAGCTGCAGGCCTGTCTTGCATTGATACTCTTTCTTTTTTGGCTCCTTTCTGAGACCTGCAGCCAGTGTTTTCACTAAGTGGCTGATCGGCTTATCTGATAACAACCCCCCGACCGCTCCAACACGCAAGTCGGAGTCAACGGAGAACCGACTCGCCGCTCGCCGATGCGCGTTCGCTCGATTTCCGACGTCGTCACACGAGGCGCTGTGGTTCAGACGGCTTTTAAAGTAGCCTGGTAGGGCTGTCAACTAGTTGCGGTGGTTCGTCATTGTTGTTTTTTCTTCTTCTCTACTTCTCCACAATAACTGGCGCATCCCTTACTTCTGTCCCTCAATTCTGATTCTATCCACCACCCACACTTCTGTTATTGTGTGCACCCACAGCTAACATGGAAGCAATGATGGATTCGCTCGGGCAGCCGTCTACGTTGCTAGAATCAATGTCCTTGGGGGCATACACGGAATGGACATCGATCCGCGTTTGCAATCGGCCAGTGACCGGATGAACAAGGACTCTACCAGCCCAAAACGAGGCTATCATTCTCGCCAGCCACAACAACATCTCCAGCACAACCTGTCGTATACGAATATTTCGAGGCCAGACGGCCAGGCGGCTGCCGTCAAGACGGGCAGCGACTATCATGTCTCCCCGGTGTCGTCACACAGCCAAGTCCCCGGATCAACGCCTTCTCCGCACGATGAAAACGCGAACAATGTCGGGGAGTTTGGGGATTACTTGAATGAGATGTCGATTGGCTTCAACGACGGCCAAGATGACCCTCTTGCCGACCTGAAACGACCGCGGGCCTGTGAAGCTTGTCGTCAGCTCAAGGTTCGGTGTGAGTTGGATAATGACCATCCGTCGGGATCGTGCAAGCGCTGTGCCAAGGCGAAACGAACATGCGTTATTACGGCGCCGTCACGCAAACGTCAGAAAAAGACGGATAGTCGAGTCACTGAGCTCGAGAAGAAGATTGATGCTTTGACCGCTAGCTTGCAGGCTTCGAGAAGGGCAGCAAGTACTTTCTCGGATGAAGGTGCACACGAACAAGATGCCGTTCCTCCTCGACGATGGCTGGGAGGAGGGCCGCCGCCACAGCCGACAACATCACATCCTAGCTCTGGGAATTATCCTAATCCGGCGACAAAACGTACTGCCAGTGGCGATGTCAAGTCGGACTCTAATAGAGTGAACGCATCTTATAATAGCGGCTTGTTTGCGCCGTTTGGTCGCGACGGCTCTACGGAAACGAATGAGGGAGCTGCTTCTTGGCCGCAGACTCAAGGACAGTTATCGGAAAATACCAATGAATACGCGGATTTGATTGACCGCGGAATGATCGATGTCGAGACTGCCTCCAAGACCTTTGATCGTTATGTCAATGAAGTTGCTCCCACCTTGCCGATTGTTGTGTTTCCTCCAGGAACGAGTATGTCATCGATTCGACGGGACAAACCGACACTCTTTCTCGTCATCATGTCCGTTTCTATCAGCCCGTTCCGGCCGGAGTTGCAGATGCCTCTGACAAACGAAGTGCATCGTATGTTTGCCGATAAGGTTGTGATACGGGGCGAGAAGACGCTGGAACTGGTACAGGCAATTGTCTTGTCGTGTACGTGGTATAATCCACCCGATCATTTCGAGGAGCTCAAGTTCTTTCCGTTCATCTACATGGCTGTCGTGATGGCATTGGACATTGGCATGGGCCGCGTTACGCGGAGAAAAGGCAACAAGCAGCTGGGAATGCTCCGAGAGATTTTGGGCAAGAATCGCGGTTCTATGGACCCGGATTCAGTGGAAACAAGACGTACGTGGCTGGGAGCGTATTTTCTGGCCGTCAACGCCTCGATGGCTCTTCGTCGGCCCTTGCTCTGTCGGTGGCATCCGTATATGGACGAGTGTATCGACATATTACAAAGCTCGCGGGACGCACTGCCATCGGATAAGATATTGATTCATTGGGCGAAACTGTCTCATATCGCGGAGGAAATTGGATTCCAGTTTTCAATGGACGACCCATCCAGCAGCGCATTTTTGACCGATGCCAAGGTGCAATTTGCACTCAAAGGGTTTGAGAACCAACTTGACCAATGGCGGCGCGAGATAGCGCCTGAGAATTATAACCGTAAGTAGCCTTATCCTCTTTTTTGGATTGACTGACAGGAATAGTTCTAATACGGCATGCGGAGAGTATCGTGAATATATACATGCACGAGATATCAATGCACACGGAGCACAGCTTTGATGATTTCAAACCTCCATACCACGGGTTCAGTGACGATAGCAAGATTACAAACGTAACGGCCGCCCAAGTCGACGCACTCACAGTGTGCCTGACATCAATCCACAAATCGATGGACATCATTACCTCGTTTGATTACGACACGGTCGTTTGTCTCCCGACGGTGTATTTCGCACGCACGGCGTATGGATTCGTCGCACTTCTCAAAATGCTCTCAGCCATTTCTCAGGATAACGGGCTGGGCCAGGTTTTTTCGTTGGATGACCTCAAAGCAGAGCAATACCTGGACAAAGTCATTACTCATCTGAAAATCAGCGGCGGCAAACCAGGCGGTCGAACGGCGGGCAAGTTCTGCATGATTCTCAACTTGCTCAAGAACTGGTTTGTCAATCGCAAGTCGGAGAAGTTGAAAACAAAGACTGGAAATGCCCAGGGTGACAAGTCGGTAAGTAATTCCATTTCTGTCTTGTTGTTTGATGCTTATTTGAATAGCGTGTTCCTCATACCGCTCTTCCACCGGTCACCGAGGCGGTGCCTGGATCTTCACAGTCGACCTCTGCTCCGCCACCAAGCCTTGTTAGCATTCCACCCAGCGGAGGACTTCCCTCTAGCAGCGGCGAAACAGCCACAGCTACATCCCAGCAATGGCCTCAATTCGGCCCTACCACATCGGCTCCATTCATGCCACCACAAGGCTTTGACATGGCTGCTGCGCAACCAGCCTCCTTTGGCGACGCCACCAACCCGATAGTGACTGGTATGATGGCAGAAGCCGCCGCATCGCAGGCTGAATTCGCTGGGTTTGCGCCAGAGTTGGGTCTGCAGATGCCGTTTGACCCGGAGGGACTGTTTTCGATTGGGAATATGTTGCATGATGGGATCTTTAATATGCCGATTGACCATGAGGGAAATTTTTACCCGGGGCCATGATGATGAATATCTTGGATAGGGTTATATTTTTAAATAATAGTAACTAGGGTTTGTATATACTTGGGAAGTTTCGGGGTGTTTGGTCCTGGGGAACGATCCGGATGTCAATGGATAGGGTATATATTTTGCTGGATGGTATCAAACACGTTTTACTCATTCGACTAGTAAATTCCAAGGCGTAATTAGTACATGTAGAAGTTTAGAACACGGGCTGAACCAACAAGCAGTCAATACGGCCCCATGCAGCCGTCAACTGGGTCCACTGGTAAGTATTCGCAACCATCCCGCACCACTCAAAAATCAGGCACTGCTTGCAGTAACCAACAAAGCCAGAGTTTTGGCTCTGATCGACTAATTCTTAGTCTGTAGTTACGTACTCCGCAGCTTACTATTAGATTAATTTCTATTGGGTTGCAATGCATGCCAGAGTGGATGAGTCAATGTGAGTCGACGGTTTTGGACGATGTGGGGGTACAACAAGGCTGGGAGTTCTTAAAAGAAGCAAATAGCCACGTTTATATTCTATATTACTCTACTTCAAGCTGAAAAATTTCTTGAGGATACTACAGAAAAAGAAGACGTCGAACATGGCAACAGACGCAGACGTCGAAGCCGCAACGTTGGCGCGCCTTGCTGATACAGCATTTTCATGTTCAGCGTTGACGAGGCTGAACGGGGGAACGGCAAATTTCGTGTACAGCGGGCAGCTTGTGTCTTCGCAAGATGAAAAGCCAGGGGTGGTTATTGTCAAGCATACGACGGATTATGTAGCTTTGAACCGGGAGTTCAAGTTGGATAGGGAGCGATGTGTGAGACTTACATATCCTTTACCTCCTACGTGCTTTCTTGATACGGATGACTGATATGTTGGTAGGTCTTTGAAGAGACGATGCTGAGAGCACTGAATACGTTCTCGCCCGTGCAAGACACGCAGTTGTCGCCGCCTATCACAGTCAGAACGCCCAAGCTGTATCATTACGACGCGGAAACGTATACGCAGGTCATGGAGCATTTGGCCGACTCCAAGGATCTCAAGAGCTGGTTGCTCTCTGAAGAAGGAGGCAAAAGCATATCCCAGGACTCTGCAAGAGCGATTGGACATGCACTGGGCGCCTGGATCGGGGCGTTTCATACGTGGGGATCCCAACAGCAACAAACTGCGCTGAGGGGTAAGATGGCTCAGAACCAAGCGATGCAGAAGCTCAAGAATATGGTAAATTATGAAAAATTGCCCACCTTGGCTGATAACCCTATTCTCGAGTCGAGCCGCGGCATCTTTGAGCAGGCTCGAGACCGTGCTGCTGCAGAAATAAGTAATGGACCAAGCAATGGACAAAATGAGGACTATGGACTGATCCACGGCGACTTTTGGACGGGCAATGTGCTTATTACAGACCACACGTTGTTCGTGATCGACTGGGAGCTCAGCCATATTGGTCTGCGTGCCCTTGATCTCGGGCAGATGCTTGCCGAGCTGTTCGAGGCCAAGCACTTCAAGGATGTTGATGCCGCTGTGTGGATAATGCAGGGGCTGATTGAGAGGTATGAGCCGCTCACGTTAGACATGGCGTTTCGTGCCGCGACGCATGTTGGTGTGCATTTGGTGTGTTGGAGCGATGTGCCGGGATGGGGCACGCAGCAGCAGATCGAGGATGTGGTGCGCATTGGCAGGGACTTTATCGTCAAGGGCTGGCAGAGGGATCGAGACTGGTTTGTCGAAGAGGGGACGCTGGCGTGTTTGTTCGAGAGGGAGTATAAGTCGTGATAGATTTGTATATTCAGATTCCCACCCGGTAATAATGATAATGAAACGCTCAAAATACCGACCACTCGCCAACCGTACTAAAGTACAACTTCCAGCGGAGAACAACCGATTCGTTTATGTTGGTCGATTATTCGGTCCTTCGACTCCTTCCTGTGTGTCGGTGGAGTAGGCTGTAACGATAGGCCGAGAGCGACCAGCGCATCGCAGAGGGATGTCAGAGAAAGTGGCCGAACGAGTCGGGGAACAGGCTGCGACGCGAGCTAGCACGTCTAGGGTGCTAATTTCGTCGTAGTGAAACTGTAAAAGCCCAGCATTGGTGCGCAGGAAATCGGACAAGTTCGCAGTATCCGGACTCCGTAGTTTGACACCAGGATATCGGATCAAAGAGTAGAACATTTAATATTCAGAGGTTTCCATGTGGGGATTGAAGCTATTCCCTGGGAGCAGAACACGACCAGAAGGAAGTCGCGATCCTGGCCAGACCTCCCGGGCTATGACGTCTCGGGTCTGTGGAATCATCCTGCTGCTCAGATTGGCGCCAGCTGAGGAAGGCTTTCTGTTCTGCCCAATAATATTATTATTTCTCCGTATTTTCCGCCGTAGCGTCAGCGAGGCACGTTGTTTGGAGCGGACGCCAGTGGATGCACGATGGAGCTGCTGCCTGGCCCCGGCTGAGGCTGATTAATCGCCTTCCATTTATGATTTAACGGACTCTCTCCCCGCGGCCCTTCTTACGACACACCACCTTCACTCGCTTTGTTTCTATCTGTCCTCTGCCTGTATCCCGACTGCGTTGGTCGATTTTAATCTTACTGCGTCACCTCACAATGCCGTCTCTCACAGTCGTCTCCAACTACTTCGCCCGGCGAGGAGACACGCAGCCCGGCGAAGACGAACGTCCGTTCCCCGTCCTGGGCTTCACCACCTTCGTGATCACGCTGCTACTCTTTTTTGTTGCTAGCGTATGCATCGACTACGTCTACGGCAAGGTTGTCGCGACCTTGGCCGCCGTCGAAGACCCGAACCCCGACGTCTACGTGCGCATCGAGAACGACGACAATGTCGAGAACCCGATCAACGACGCCGACCTGCCTCCTCCCAAACCCATCACCAGCTCATTCCGCAGCACACTGGCCCATCTACAGGCCCGTGCTGGCCGTCTGTCGCGATTCCGGGGCATCCGGCTGTACCTTTTGATCGTCATGGCCGTGAATCTGATCGCCTCTCCCATCGCGGCCATCACCGGCAGCGGCCTGCTGGGCAATGCTTTGGGCCAGTTTGTCGCTGAAATCATCGTCTCAAACCTCCGCGTTGGCTGGATCCATGCTGTCATCTCGGAGCCCTCGACTAAGTCGCTCTGGTCTCGCATTCCGGCCTGGCGTAAGACCTCCATTAAGATTGCCCCGGCTGCAGCTCTTCGCAGTGTGGCGAGTCAACTGGCGACCTTTATTCCTCTTCTCGTTGCGTCCGGGACCAGCCTGATGGCCAGCCCATCCGACATCGCCCCGACTGTGTTTGTTTCGGGCGGTCTCGGCCTTACCGCGCTCTACCTGGTCCTGTACATTCTCATTCAAATGCCGGCCGAAGTCACCTTCATCCGCGTGGCTGCTTCGATGCTGCCCGAGGACGACGAGGCCATTGTCCCCTTTGACCGCTCGTTTGGCGGCAAAGTACGACCCGAAATCGTTGGAGGCCAGGGTAAAGTGGGGATTGCTGATGCATGGAGATCCTTCAACTGGGGCTCGCGCATGCGCTTCCTCAACGTTGTTGGCCGGGTCTTCCTCCTGCAGATTGCCATGTCGCTGGTCTTTGCCCTGGTACTGATCGCGCAGGTGTTTGTCTTTTTTGGCGACCGCATCCAACAGTCCGGTTCGCTGGAGGTCTCCATGTAATGACCCTTGGACGAGCGACCTGGTTTATATATATAAAAGATCACGATGTACCTGGTTCTTTGGACATATCTCTGTTAATACAACACTCTTTTTGACTTGCGTACTATTCTACTCTTATACTGTGTAGCACTCTCGTAGGCACGTCAACTGGCGTGATTAGCCCGATGCGTTATAACCATAACCTCATGCGGTGGCGGTGGGACGCTTCCGGCTTCATTCGTGCTAGGCCGCCTCGCCGTTTCTCTTATCCGCCCCACGCGCTCTCTTCCCTCTCTTCCTCACTCTCACGCTCACTGTTCCTCCAAAACTGTCGCTTTCTGCTTCTTGCTAATTATCTACGCCTCTCCTGTTGCTCAACCCACCGACGTCCTTCTCTCTACGTCGCTCGCCCTGTCGGTCTGTCACAGACTCTCGTGACAGACTCTCCCCGCTGTCGATCCGAAACCCCTCACCGTCGCTCGAGACTCGACAAACACAGACATACACACATCACAATGGCCACCACAGCGGCTGGCCGCATGCTCTCGCGCCAACTGCAGCAAATGCAGTCGGACAAGGACATTCCCGGAATTAGTTGCGGCCTGGTCGACAGCAACGTGTTTGAATGGGAAGTCATGCTCATGATTTCTGATGATTGCAAGTTCTATGGCGGTGGATTCTTTCGTGCCCGGCTCAGTTTCCCCTCGGAATACCCTCACATGCCGCCGAAAATGAAGTTTGAGACGCCGATTTTCCACCCGAATATTTACCCCAATGGAGATGTCTGTATTTCGATTCTGCACCCGCCGGAGGAGGACAAGTATGGGTATGAGTCGGCCGCCGAGCGATGGTCGCCTGTGCAAACGCCCGAGACGATTTTGTTGTCTGTGATTTCCATGCTGTCGAGTCCGAATGACGAGAGCCCGGCGAATGTAGAGGCTGCAAGATTGTGGAGGGATGACCCGAAGGAGTTTAAAAAACGAGTGAGGAAGTGTGTCCGAGAAAGTCTTGGAGAGGATTAATGTCTCGTTATTCTGAATTTGGCCTATTCAAAACAGCCATGATTACCCGACTGGATCCTTTTACTCTCAACTCTCAACTCTACGCCCTGACTCTTCAAACGAACGCAGTTGCTTTCGACGATACTTTTCACAACAACACGAAACAAAGCTTGATCCTTGATGAGCTGCATACTTTCTGGTTTTCTTAGCGGATGAACCACATTCTCACCTCTACTCCCTCCTCTTTTCAGTCTGTATTGCATTTAGGTCGGTTTCCGGTCGGTTTCCGTGGGATGCGTGCATGCTACTTTTTTTTTTTTTTTTGCTATGACCTCATGCTCATGCCCAGCGTCTTTTTTTTTTTTTTTTTTTCGAATCAAATTACCACTTTTCCTGGAAGCTGGGGGGGCGTTATTTGCTTTATTTTCATACATGTTGATATGATATATGGTTGGTAGTGAATAGGAATTTTAAATTTCACAAAAGTAAACGATTGATAAGTTGCACAACATTTAGAAGAATAGTGAAATCCATATAATGTCAACCTTTAATTATACTCTTCCTCAGATCTCAATCTAATTGATATTCATGGTGAGGAGTGATGCGATGTCCCAAAACGGAAGCCGCGCCAAGCCTTTTTATTTTGAATGTTTTCAATGTTTCCTCGACCTTTCCACCTCTCCTCGACTCGTCGCAAGACAAAGTAAAATTATTCCAGGACAATGTGAACAAATTGCAAACTTAAATCAACATGGGAGATGCGCTCGACCTCAACCTTTTCCCCTCCTGCTACGACTGCCTGTCATGGTCCGACGACGGCGAGCTGGCTATTGCCGCCGGTGACGCGGTACACCTTCAGGTACCTCTTTTCTCTTTCACAAATTATTGAACAAAATGATACAGAATTTACGTACTAACTGCAAGAAAAGCTCCCTCAATGGAAACCCAAATGGGTACACCCCCTCTTCGAAAAAGAAAAATCCACACCGTGGACATCAACCAAAATCCGCGCCAACATCTTCACCCACCGCGAATGGGAGGTGAGCTGGCCATCCAACCGCGACGATTTCTCCATTGGCGCGGAGCAGTCGCTGAGCACTGTCGCCGCGCTAGCCTGGTCGCCGCAGGGTTTGGGCAAGCATAGACGCTGTGTGCTGGCTGTGCTGACGTCGAATTTATTGTTGTCGCTGTATGAGGCGGATGGCCAGCGGAGGACTTGGTCGCGAGTCGCGATTGTTAATGATGCTGTTGAGGCGTATTTTAGTGTTGAAGAAAAGAGGAGGAAGAAAGATGATCAGAATTTGCTGCGCAAGAGCAGGGTTAGATCGTTTGCGTGGTGTTCGCCGTTGAAGAGTGAGGATGGTCATGATGACCAAGGCAATAGTGGCATGCGCTGGGGAGAGCAGGTATTGGCTGTGGCGACGGATGATAACGATGTTGTGCTTGTTCAAGTGAAGCGTGATCCTCGCTCGGTTGATAAGAGCGTCTACTCTTTCAATGTTGTTTCGCACCTGGCGCTTGATCAGCAAGCCAAAAGATACCCTATGACGCCGGGGCCGTCACTGTGGGCAGATGCCCTGGAACAAAAGGCGAGAATACTGCATGTAGCATGCGGGCCATGGAGAAAAACGACGGACGGCTTCGGTGCCATGATTGCCGTGGTTCATGGATCTAGATTGCAGCTTATCAATATCAATACGCAAGCTACCACAGTTGCTGGGAAGAACGGTGAAAAGAAAGTCGACGCCCAAATGTCACATACCCCGGAGCAATGGCTCTCTGGGTTGGACTTGGATCGTGTCAACTTCACCGGGCCCCTGGGATGGGTTCCCTCAGTATGTGTCCTGCGTTGTATTATCTGGATTTGCTGCTGACAGTGACAGGACGACAATAGAATTCTATTGGTGGCAGGCTGTCTCGGTGGACGCGCCACCATTTGGTGCGATACCAGTGTCTATCTCAACCAGTCGACAGACAAAAACCAGCCAGCCTTTCGCCAACATTCCTTTCAAGAAGAAGGAAGTGGCTTCTTCAGTATGGGCGCTAAATACCACCAACACAATGAAGCCATGACTGGTATGCCTTAGATAATACTACTCTTTCAACAATACTAACAATAAATAGGCATAGTAGCACTCAACAACCCAGATACCCCCAAAGTCTACATGACTACCCTAGGCCCCGTCTCCGAAACAATCGCCCTCTCTGTCATTGGCACAGACCTCGAAGACACCGTACACATGATGCCTTCTCCATGGGTAGAGCACATGGAGCGCTACCGACAACGCTACAACATCCAATACGAACTTGGCGACATGACCGTTGCGCGGACATGGGGCCTCGCCTCGTTTCGCGGCTGGCTGGCCGTTGCATTTACAATGCATCCGGGAGATGTACTAGAGTATACCATCCGCGCGGAAGAAAACACCGTCGTCCTTTTCGTGCCTCCGGATGATGCGGACGCGGTATTCCCGGAGCCGCCTGATACATCTGAAGAACATGTAGCGGCGGCTAGGGACGATATACTCAGGTTGATTCTCTCTTCTGCGCAGGAACTGCAGAAGAATAATACTCGATCCGCTAGACTCGTCTATGCCGCATGCATGTGTGCGATAATCACTTACCAGCCAGACCATAACCAAGACCAGGGCCAAACACCGCTCCTTAGTTTAGCTCAAAACGCACTCACCCATCTCTCCTCTACTTTCGACCTCCCCATCACCGAAGAACTATCCTACTGCGCCGACATCACCTCAATTATCCCTGCTACCACCGACGCCCGATCCACAGTCCTCATCCCCGCAAAACCAACATCAGTCCTCTCAGGTCCCGGCGGCTGGATATTCGAATCTTGCCAGACGTGCTACCGACGAAAAAACGAGATTGTTGGTCTGAATTGGATTGGGTATCAGATGGCAGTTTGCGAGAACGGGCATCGATGGAGTGTGCTCCCCTTTCCCCCCCCTTTCCCCCCCTTTTTTGGGTCAAAAAAAAAATACTGACGGATATAGATCGCTGCAGACTTACATTCCTCGCCATCCAAGAACCGTATATATCGCTGTTCTGCTCTGTCTGCGATACAAACTGTCTCGCACGGAATAGAGGGGTTGGATACACGCTGAACCGGGATGGTGATGTTGTCATGACCGATGATCAAACGAATGTAATCAAGGGCGAAGATGCAGAGAATGGGCACGGAGAAAAAGAAGAAAGGGTAGAGTTGTATGATCGGTTGTACGATCGATATGATGTTTGTGCGTATTGTGGGGGGAAGTATCAGGACGAATGATGTAGACTTTATTTAAAGATTACAAAAAATGCCTTTCTTGATGGTACCATTATAAAAATTCACGCAAAAAATATGTACAATATGTAGTAGTATAATACCTCTTCCCTACGTATCAACCCCTCTTAAATGAAACATACAACCCACCTAAAGTGGTCTTTCCTATATATATGGCATCCTATTTCCAGTCCCATTCCCCACACACCAGCATTTCCCCTCGCCTTCTCGCTCGACTTGCACGACGACGTCCATGTTCTTTTGACTGAGGTACTCGACGGTGCGTTTGCGCACGTCTTCGAGATCGGCGCTGCGGGAGGCGATGATGTGGATCATGCCGAGGGCTTTTGCTTCGGAGTGGCCGTGGCTGTGGTCATGGTCATGGTCATGCGAATGGTCGTGGTCGTGATCGTGGTTGTGGCTGTGAGAATGGGAATGGGAGTGGTTATGGTTATGGCTGTGGGAATGACCGTGTCCGTGTCCATGATCGTGGCCATGGTCATGTCCAGATGACGAAGAAGTATCGTCGAGCCAGAACTTCGGGACCGTGTATCCAACCACGCCCCTCAACGTACTGATCCCAGCGAGGGTATCTCTCAGGTTGTACTCCACATCTGCTGGCAAGGTGAGCAACAACGAAGACGCAGTGCTCGATACTAGTGGAACGGCCGAGGCAAAAATCAAAATGGCAATGATGCACGAAGCGATAGGATCAAAGCCGGACCATCCGTAGAAATGAACCAGGATCGTCGAGATCACCACCGCCACGGATCCCAATGTGTCAGCCATAATGTGCAGGAAGATACCGTGCATGTTTTCATTGCCGTGAGAGTGGTCATGGCCGTGGGAGTGACCGTGATGCGCATGATCAAAGGCCATGATGCCGACAAGGTTGACGGCAAGACCGGCGATACTGACGATGAGCAGTTCTTGAATTCGACGCATTTCGCTGCCGGACATCAAACGTTCCACCGCCTCGTAGACGATTTCAATGCTGATGATCATGAGAAAGATTCCATTGGCAAACCCTGACAGGGTGTCGACTTTGCCATAGCCATAAGGGAACCGCTCGCTGGGAGGCCATCTGCTCATGACTGCGGCCGACAGGCCAACGACAAGAGCGAGACAGTCAAAGAACATGTGAATACTGTCGCTAAGCAAGCCCAGAGAGCCAGTGACAAACCCATACGTCAGTTGGACGAGCATGAAGCCAAAATTAAGACTGGTCCAGTTAGCATAGAACTTCAATTTCTGAATGAATACATACCACATAAAGTAGAAGATCCGTCGAGAGTCATCCTCTGACAGAATGCTATGTAAGATTGGCCACGACTCTCCATACTGGATCAAAAACTTTGTAACAAATGACTTTTCGGTCTTGAAACGTGTCGGTTCGCCTGGTTTGGGGTCGTCAAAAAGTGCAGCAAAATAGCAACCGGTCGCCAATATCGACCATGACAAATGAGCAATGCGACTGGTCTCTTCGTGTGGCACGGCACTGGTGAGCACCATGACGAGAGCCACCGTCGCAAAGCCCGCCTTCTGACGAGAACGCAATCCAAATGGCGATGAAAAGGTGTATGACAATGCAAAGGCACCAGCAACAACTAGCGTTTTGATCAAATCGAAAAACCCAAACGAAACTTGAGCATCGTTAAACGGCGACGTTAGGACGGCCAGAACTGCAGCCCCTCCGCCGGCGAGCAAGGTGAGCTGAACATCTTCTGGAGACGCGACGAGCGGACTGCGAAGTAAAGCCAAGGTTTGCTGATCAGCAAGGGCAGAAAAGAAATCTCCCAATTGTGACGCTGAGTCGACACTCGGTTTCTGAGTTGCCGGAATGGAATCTCTTGGAGTTGGAAAAGGCGGACGAAGAACGAATATCGAAACTGCGAGCGCAACATATCCACGAAACGATTGGGTATCAATGGGAAAATCGTATCCAAGCACATTCAAGACCACAAATAACGACAAAACGAATAGTGATGCTCTTTTACTCCCGAGTCGTTCCTGTGAGGCGCTTTTCTCACCCTGGTTAAATACCACCGGAATACCAGCGGCATACGTCAAGCCCAGCGCGAAAGCCACCATTGTTCCACCGATAACCATCCCAGAATATATAGGAAGCCCAATTGACACGACATGGATCAAGGCCTTTTTTGCCGAGCTAGTATTGAGTTGTACATTTGTCATGCTCGGAAGAGCCTGGCCAGCTCGAAGGCGTCGAAGTAGGGATACACCGCCAATGCAGAGCATTGTAAAGGAAACCAGGACCAGCGTACGCCACCAAACTGTATCCACCGATGTTTCCGGCGAGTACGTCTTCATGAATTTCTGTTTGGCAGCGGCGGATTTGAGCATTCGCCAGACTTTGTGTGATGTTGGTGCCGTGTATGACCTTAGATACCAGGATAGTACGGACCATGGAAGCGCTGTTAGAACACCGGTGACGATTTCATAGCTGCGGTTGTTAGTGAATCCTTCGCATTGGTTCAATGCCTCAACATACCTGAATGGAATCTGCTCCGAAGCTTGGAACGGAACTGAGTATGCGTCCGAAGCTTTGCTTGCTTGGGCCGGGCTTTCTTCAGAGCTTATCCCCAGCCCATTGCTCATTAAAGAGTGAGAGTGTCTATGACCGTTTGCATGCGAGTGCGAGTGCGAGTGCGAGTGAGAATGCGAATGCGAGTGTGTATGAGAATGGGAATGGGAGTGCGCATGCGAGTGGGAATGAGCGTGTGAATGCGAGTGCGAATGGCCATTAGCTTCGGTCGCTGCAGGACCGGGAGTCGAGTTCAATTCATGTGTATGCTCTTCATGGTGTTCGGCATGGTCCGAGTGATGCTCATGCTCATGCTCATGACCATGGTGTTCTTCCTGAATGCCTCCCTCGGTAATCACTGGCGATGTGAAAGCAGTCTGCGACCAGTTGCCCGAGCGCGAGTGTCCGCGCGGAGGTCTTCGACTGTGTCCGAACGAGCCAGAGGGCATGTGCGAGACAGCCGGTCTCGTGGACGAAGTTGACATTGTTCCTAGCCCTTGGGGGTTATGACACCAGTTGACCCAACAGCATTTATCCTGAAGTTTTTATCTGGCGAACGACATCGGGGGGATGGGATGGGCGACAAGCGGGGGAGCGTCTGAGCGTCTGAGCGTCTGAGCGTGTGAACCGCGGTTGTCAAGGAACAGGCTAATTAAAAACCGACTCGGACAGTGCGATCAATGCAAAGCGTGCTCAGCCGGTCTGCGAGCGCGAGCGTGGTATGTAGGAATTGCCAACAGGACAGTGATGACAGCCTGGTCTGGTGTTGGTCGTCGTCAGTTGCAACTCTGAAGACCCGCCTTGGCTGGGCCAATCGTAAAAAGGGGCTTGCTTAGTGCGCGATAAGTAGTTCTTGCAGCTCCCCGCATTGTTCCTGCACCCAATGCTTGCATCGACGTGTCTTGCTCGACCGTCAGAATTTTGGCTGCTTCGTCCTATGGCTGGATTGAAATACAGCTCGATGGCGACGTCGTGAATACCAAAGCTTATCCGTGATGATCGACACTGCCATCAGCATCGCCTTTTGGGCGTCGAGCTTCCTCACCTTGGTTATTCTTCTGCTGCCGTCGCAGTACGACCCTCAAAAAGCTCGCCAGAATGGATCCGACAAGACCCAAGTCAGCGTGCAGATTCTCGTCCTGGGTGACATTGGCCGCAGTCCGCGAATGCAGTACCATGCCTTGAGCATTGCTCGTCGCGGAGGCCACGTCGACATTATCGGCTATAACGGTCAGTTGTGAGCTTTATTCTAGAAGATTATAGCTAATAAAAGTGCGATTACTGCAGAGTCCGATCCCCATCCTGATATTACATCCAACAAGGCCATATCAATTGTGCCGCTTCCACCGCATCCAGCTTTTCTCCAAACAAGCAACAAACTTTTATTCCTCCTCTTCGCGCCGCTCAAAGTCCTCTTCCAAATCGCCTCTTTATGGGCCTGTCTCGCGTACCGCACGAAACCCGCGAAATGGATGCTGATACAGAATCCTCCTTCCATCCCGACCCTCGCCCTCGCCTCCATTGTCTGTTTTCTTCGCCAGACTCGTCTCGTCATCGACTGGCACAATTTTGGATACTCAATACTGGCGCTGAAACTGGGGGATCGGCATCCAGTAGTGCGGCTGTCGAAATGGTACGAAAAGGCATTTTGCGGCTTGGCGACTGCCCATTTGTGTGTGACGAGGGCCATGGCTCGTGTCTTGAAGGAAGATTTTGGGATTACGCAGGCCCCGATTTTGCCTCTGCATGACCGACCCGCAAGCCACTTCAAACCTATACTGGATAATGAAGAGAGAATACAGTTCCTACAGTCATTACCGGAAGCAGCAGCAGTGAAATCCGAATTAGAAACCGGAGAAGCCCGGGTCCTGGTTAGCTCGACGTCTTGGACAGCAGATGAAGATTTCTCAGTGTTGATCGACGCTCTTTGCCAATATTCAAAAATAGCATCCACCGAAAACCCATCTTTACCCCGAGTGCTAGCAATCATCACCGGAAAAGGCCCTCAGAAAGAAATGTATCTCAACGAAATATCTGCGCGCGAAGCTGCCGGAAAGCTAGAAAAAGTAACCATCAAAACTGCATGGCTCACGACACTGGACTATGCTAAACTCCTTGGCTGCGCATCGCTCGGCGTCAGCTTACATACTAGCAGCAGCGGCGTCGACCTGCCCATGAAGGTCGTGGACATGTTTGGAGCTGGTCTGCCGGTTGTTGGATGGAGTCGCTTCGAGGCGTGGCCAGAGCTCGTCACCGAGGGCGTTAATGGGCGTGGATTTGGAAGCGCACAAGAGCTAGCGGAGCATCTTACGGATTTGTTTGGCAGCCCAAAAAAGCTACAGGACCTAAAAGAAGGGGCCCAAAAGGAGAGCTTGCGCCGATGGGATCAAGAATGGGATCCCATTGCAGGGAAGCTATTCGGGCTGGTAGATGCAAAGGAGAAATAGCTACAAAAATTTAAAATTATGTAGAAAATAAGTCAATTGATAGGTCGTCAGTATCTACATACATCAAATATACAACATAGTCACTCATCACAATGTGAACACGCTTAACCATTCACCGAGGGTATTTTTCATGAAAAAGGTTTGTTTACTCGACCTTGTCGAGTTTCTGGACAACAACAGCCGTGGCAGCACCGCCGCCGTTGCAAATAGCTGCAACACCGTACTCGCCTGGCTTCAGCTGGTGAAGAAGGGTGGTCAGGATACGAGAGCCGGAGCTACCGAGAGGATGGCCGAGCGAGATGGCGCCGCCGAGCTCGTTGACGCGGGCGTTTTGGAGGCCGAGGATCTATTACTGTGGTTAGTATGAGAGTGCTTTTTAAGGGAAAATAGGCATACCTTTTCGTTGGCCTTGATGACTGCGGCGAAAGCTTCGTTAAACTCCCACACAGCGACCTGGTCTTTGGTGATACCAGCCCTCTCAAGGGCGATTGGCACAGCCTTAGCGGGAGCAACAGGGAAATCGACAGGGTCGATAGCCGCGTCTGCAGATGCAACAATACGAGCGAGGGCGCGGTTTCCAGAGCCGTATTGCTGAGCAATCTCGCGGTTGGCGAGGACTAGCGCCGAGGCGCCGTCGTTGAGCGTAGAAGCGTTTCCGGCCGTGACGGTGCCGGTACCATCGCGAACAAAGGCGGGTTTAAGGGCCTTGAGCTTGTCGACATTCAGGGACTCGAAGCCTTCGTCCTTGGAAATGATTGTCTCACCCTTTTTGTTTTTGATGGTGACGGGGGCGATTTCTTCGGTGAACTTGTTCTCCTTCCATGCCTGCTGGGCGCGTTGGTAGGATTGGATGGCGTATGCGTCTTGCTCCTCGCGCGTGATGTTGTGCTTGGTGGCAGTTCTCTCAGCGCAGACGCCCATGTGGAATTGGTTGTAGACGTCCCAGAGACCGTCCTTGATCAGACCGTCTTCAACCTTCAAGTTGCCAAACGCAGGCAGCTGGCTGGAACGAGGCAAGTAGTATGGAACCTGCGTCATGCTCTCCATACCTCCCGCGACCTGAGCTTCGGCGAGACCCAGTTGGATGTTCTGCGCGGCAAACACGACTGCTTTCAAGCCGGACGAACAGACCTTGTTGATCGTGATGGCCTCAACTGTGTTGGCCAGACCGGCCAGAATAGCGGCTTGTCGGGCGGGCGCTTGGCCGGAATTTCCCTGGAGGACTTGTCCCATGTAGACATCTGAGATTTTCTCGACAGGCACGTTGGACTTTTCGAGGGCGGACTTGATGGCGACGGAGCCGAGTTGAGGGGCAGTGAGAGAGGCGAATGAGCCGTTGAACTTGGAACGTATTAGCAAGTTGCCGCCACGGTTATGTCCTACGGATTTGTTTGAGAGAGAAGAAAAACTCACCTTTGCGGTCGGAGTTCGAGCTGCACTCAGGATGTATGCTTCTTGCACCTCCTTGGCGAGCTTCCCAGAAGTGCTAAACTGCCGTCGGGGCAGGTGGCCCGCCTGGAGGGCGAGACGGGTTGTTGCTCTTGATGCCTGCATCGTGGGTATATTAAAATGGCACACTGAACCAAGGGGTGTATGAGACAAGGGTGAAAGAAAGAAAGAGAGGAGAAGTGTGAATTGAAAAGAAGAGAAGCTGCTCTATCCCTCCGCGGTTCCGCATGCATGCGTTCGTTCCGCCTTGGATATCCGAGGAGTCGGGCCGAGGCTATCCGCTCTACCCAGGGAACGGCGTAAATGACAAGATGCAGCCATGGCAATGCGTCTAAATTTAAAGTAGAGCATAGTGGAATAGAATTTCTAGAATTTCTAATGTATATACTTTTATCTGACATCAGGGCCATTTTGAGGCCATTGCATGCTGGCGTTTCTACTCGCTATACTAAGTAATCTGATTTGCATGTGCTTGTCAGCATCTTATCAATCGACCGCAGCACGTCTAAATTTAAGCTTTGCAGCAAGTGAATCGCACAGACGATGCTAGCTAGCTAGCGCTGCTGTCATTGACATCTCTCTAGTTACAACGATAATAATAATGATGATGAACATGGTGCCTGACTCAAAAGGCATGTTTACGCGGTCACGTGAGCCCGCCCAATACAGGCGCGCTGATTGGCGGGGGCCCCGGTTATCGGCGAGGACGATCAGTTTGGGTTGACTTGACGCCTCCACCCGCATCACGCATCAGCTGCTCCTCTGCACCTTCTTGACTTTGCTGGTTGTTTCTCCAATACTCACATCATCTCGACTGCAACGCCTTCGAGTAGCAGTCCTTGCTGAGTACTCTCGCCTTCTGGGATAGCCATCCCTTTCTACCCCCAGCTCTCTTGACTATCTCTCTCTTCCTGATACGATACACACCCCGCCGACGCAATGTCGACTTCCGCCCGCCGCCGTTTGATGCGTGACTTCAAGGTGCGTTTCCCGAGTTATGAATATCTATCTAGGAGCTCAAGAAGATCTGTGCAATATCGAGTTCGCCCAAAACTGACTATCAGCAGCGTATGCAAACAGATCCCCCCGCCGGCGTTTCCGCGTCCCCTGTCGCCGACAATGTTATGACCTGGTACGGCATCAAGTTATCATCACCCACCTCGCAGATGTCACGATTTTAACAAGTTGCTACACAGGAACGCCGTCATCATTGGCCCCGCAGACACTCCGTTTGAAGACGGCACCTTCCGCCTCGTCATGAACTTCGAAGAGCAGTATCCCAACAAACCCCCCGGCGTCAAGTTCATCAGCCAGATGTTCCATCCCAACGTGTACGGCACCGGCGAGTTGTGTCTCGACATCTTGCAGAACCGCTGGAGCCCCACCTACGACGTGGCCGCCATCCTGACCAGCATCCAGAGGTAGGAGTCCAGATTAGGAATCACCGGAAATCACGTGCTTACGCAGATGGCAGTCTTCTCAACGACCCAAACACCTCGTCGCCCGCGAATGTGGAAGCGTCTAATCTCTACAAGGACAATCGCCGCGAGTATGTTAAGCGAGTGCGCGAGACGGTGGAGAAGAGCTGGGAAGACTAGGGCCAAGCGACTGGCTTATTCTATTTTGTTCGTTTCTTTCAATCTCCTCACGATACGCGCAAGGAAAGGGGCTACAATTCGGACAGCCCCGGGGTTTCTTGCATCTTGCACAGCGTGGTGTTTTGGCGTGACACGGGGGTTTATCAATTCCACCACGAACGCTACTGTTTTTTTGCATTGAGCGCTTCTGGTTTTTCTGTTCTTTTTTCAAACGATAGTAAATGGGTTACTTACACAGACATACATAAAAAAAAATCAGATAATTACCATGCCAAACCTACGCATACACAGAGTGCTAGTATTGCTAGCAAGTCTACCCCTCCAGCGATCACGTTTAGGTTCCACCGTGCAGGACAGCGCGCTAGGCCCCTCTGGGCTGGCTCCACCCCAGTAACCAGCAATCTTGAATCAACAAAGTGGTTGTTTATGCCGAGCCCAAAACACCATTTTGTACATCTTGTATTCCCCGTGACGTCTCGCTGTCATCCCTCTCTTTCCTTTTTCTTTTTAGCTGCCTTGTTTCCCGCGTACGTCACACCTTCCGCTCTGGAGTGGATGCTCTGTTTCCAGTAGCGGCGGGTGCGCGTGTTTCGACCTCCGCACGTGAACCCCCTGACGTTCTATCAGTTTCCTGCCTGCCGGATCCTGCCCAGCCTGTGCGACCACGATATCAATCTCCAGTCTCTGCAACCGGTCTTGTATACTGTCTCTGCTGCGTTTGCGTCGACTCCCCTCACGACCTTCGCATCTCCCCCGCGCTGGGGCTGATAAACTTGTCCCTGGATCTTGCGGTGTGGCCCGTGGTGGGATTGACCGATAACCAGGATGGCGTAAGAACTCGCTCGCTTGTCGCTTTTCGCTCTGCTGCGCCGTTTGATTTTGTTTGATTTGGATTGGATTACATTTGAAATCTGCATACTGTTGAAACAACTTCATATACTAACGCTTTTCGCAATGACAGGTCCGCCGGCTCCAGTAACTCCAACACCATCAAGGGTATGTGTCACCTGCGCTCGTCGGTACAATCAGCTCACCTTTTCTACCACAGTCGTTGCGAGGTTTCGGCCGCAGAACAAAATCGAACTTGGGTCTGGAGGAGAGCCGATTGTGGAGTTTGAATCAGAGGACACATGTAAAATCAACGTAAGGATAACTAACAGCGCAGAAAAAAAAAAAAAAAAAAAAAAAAAACCAACAGGCGCACGTAACTGACTCTGTGCGCAGTCGCGAGAGAACTCCGGTTCCTTCACTTTCGACCGAGTGTTTGGCATGGACTCGAAACAAAACGACGTCTTCGACTTTTCCATCCGAGGCACAGTGGACGATATCCTCAATGGCTACAACGGAACCGTTTTCGCCTACGGTCAGACTGGTGCTGGTAAATCGTATACGATGATGGGAACGGACATTGATGACGACATGGGAAAGGGTATTATCCCGCGTATCGTCGAGCAGATGTTTGCCTCGATTCTGACGAGTCCGAGTAACATCGAATACACCGTGCGAGTGAGCTATATGGAAATTTACATGGAGCGCATTCGCGACTTGCTCGTCCCTCAACACGACAACCTCCCCGTTCACGAAGAAAAGTCTCGCGGAGTTTACGTCAAGGGTCTTTTAGAAATCTACGTTTCCAGCGTGCAGGAAGTCTACGAAGTCATGCGCCGTGGAGGAGCCGCCCGAGCTGTGTCGGCAACCAACATGAACCAGGAATCGTCTCGATCGCACTCTATTTTTGTGATTACAGTTACGCAGAAGAATGTCGAAACAGGCTCTGCAAAGAGCGGTCAGCTCTTCTTGGTCGATTTGGCAGGTAGTGAAAAAGTTGGCAAGACCGGCGCAAGCGGACAGACGCTTGAGGAGGCCAAGAAAATCAACAAGAGTTTGAGTGCGCTCGGAATGGTTATCAACGCTCTTACCGACGGAAAATCGACACATATCCCTTACCGCGACTCGAAACTTACCCGTATTCTGCAAGAATCACTGGGTGGTAACTCTCGCACGACCCTGATTATCAATTGCTCCCCCAGCAGTTACAACGATGCCGAAACGGTTTCAACATTACGATTTGGTGTTCGAGCCAAGGCAATCAAGAACAAGGCGAAGATCAACGCCGAATTGAGTCCTGCCGAGCTGAAGCAGCTGCTGAGGAAAGCCCAGGGACAGGTTACAAACTTTGAGAGCTACATTTCAAATCTAGAAGGAGAATTGAATATGTGGCGATCAGGAGAATCAGTTCCCAAAGACCGTTGGACAGCACCAATCTCCGATACCACCGTTGCTCCTAAGCCTCCTCGCCCGGCTACACCATCACGTCTACAAACCGAAGTCATCCGCGCGGAAACACCTAGTCGGCCGGATTCAAGACTGGGAGATCGCTCGAGCACTCCAAGCATAGTGCTTGAGAAAGACGAACGAGAGGAATTTTTGAGGAGGGAGAATGAACTTCAGGACCAGATTTCAGAGAGAGAGACTTATATCAGCAATGTCGAGCGCAGTCTCCAAGAAGCAAAGGAAGAGCTCAAGAACATGAAGGAAACGTCGTCACGAACCGGAAAAGACAATGAGAAACTGAATTCCGAAATAAATGAATTGCGCATGCAGCTCGAAAAGGTTTCCTTTGAGAGCAAAGAAGCGGGCATTACGATGGATAGCTTGAAGGAAGCTAACTCGGAACTGACCGCTGAACTAGATGAAGTTAAGCAACAGCTCCTTGATGCTCGTATTCGCGCCAAGGAGACAGGCGCTGCTCTCGACGAGAAGGATAAGAAGAAAGCGGAACGAATGGCGAAAATGATGGCCGGCTTTGATTTGAACGTCAACGTCTTTTCGGACAACGAACAGAGACTGAAGCATTTGATCGAGCAGGTGGACTCGCTCCACAAGGTCAGTGCCACTGGAGAAGCAGTTGCGCCTGATGATATCCTCGAACTACGGGCTAGTCTGGTGGAAACGCAAGGGTTTGTGCGACAAGCGGAGCTCTCAATGAGTGACCGAAGCGAGATTCACGAGCTGCAGGACAGCAAGCGAGCTGAACTTGAGAAGCGAATCGTCGAGGTTGAGGGCCAATATCAGGAGATGCTGGAGCGGAACCTAGGCGAAGGAGATGCAGACGAGATTCGCGAGAGACTAGAGAAGCTGTACATCGACCGCCGAGATGCCGAATCCAAGACCGTGGCCGATATCAAGGTGGATCTGGTCCGCAAGGAAGAAGAACTCGTCCAACTACGTCAAAATATCGCCGACTCGCAAGTGAAAGCGGCGACCAACGGCACAGCGTCCGCCGCAGCCACGAATAAGACTCTGCAGCAGCAGATTGCAGACTTTGACAACATGAAGAAATCGCTGATGCGGGATCTCCAGAACCGCTGCGAACGGGTTGTCGAGTTGGAAATCTCGCTCGACGAAACCCGCGAGCAATACAACAATGTCCTACGCACGTCGAATAACCGTGCCCAGCAAAAGAAGATGGCCTTTTTGGAACGCAACCTGGAGCAACTCACTCATGTCCAGCGGCAATTAGTGGAACAAAACAGCAGCTTGAAGAAAGAAGTTGCCATTGCCGAGCGCAAACTTATTGCTCGTAACGAGCGCATCGCCAGCCTGGAGAGCCTGTTGCAAGATAGCCAGGAGAAGCTCACCGCAGCCAACCATCGGTACGTAAATTCGTATGAGATTAACAATGGAAACCTTACTAACAATGTTCTAGATTCGAGGCTCAACTCACGGCCGTAAAGGAAAGGCTAGAAGCGGCCAAACAAGGGTCGACGCGCGGACTGGTCACATCCATGGAGGGCCCCTCTGGCTTCAGCTTTGGAGGATCACGCATTGCCAAACCGCTTCGTGGTGGCGGTGGCGGCAGCACAGATACCAATGGCTCATCGGTACAACAGCAAGAATCGGCGACGAAAAGAGGGAGTTGGTTCTTTGATCGACGAGGATAAAGTACGGAACGCAATTTCATGGAATAGCATTTATCTACGTTGACTTTGTCTTTTTCTCCTTTCACCCGATCCTTCTTTTTTTTCCCCTTTTAGTACGCACTCAGTAGAATATTATTCCCCATTCGTCAGTTGCCTTGACGTGTTCATGAGATATATACTTTTTCTTCTTCTTATTGTTTGTCTTTATCTTAGATGTCTTCTTTTACGTCTTTCAATTCTTAGTTTAGATCTTTTGAAGGCATTAGACAGAGACGAATGAGAAGATATGCACGTGTGGAATGTTGAGCCATTGTCCCGTCAAGAACAATAGTAAGGAAGTTGAAAGAACCCGAAGAACAATAGTAAGGAAATCGAAAGACCTGAAGAACAATAGGCTCGGCGGCGAAGAACAATATTAAGCTGCCAGCCGCTTGGATCCGACGATGTGCTGAGGCGTTTCTTTCAGAATTCAAAGCCTTACGTGGTCTTTGTATCAAGTTCATTTAGCCATTGTCACAGAGAGTCTTCCAGATAAAAGAGAAAGACAGACGATTCAAGACAAATTCGGTGTGCATGTCAACTCTCGTTGGTCGAGACCGCACAGTCGGTAACCTATGTCGAAGCTCCCTTTGAAGCCATAACCATCATGAAAGAAAACCTCTCTCTACAATCCATACTCAGGACTTTAATAGATTTGTGTTCGAGGATGAGAAACCGTCTTTGAAGGTGCATAAATAGACGTGCACTGCCCCTGGGTTGGAGATGTATTTCTGACACTGCACATAACTACAAAACAACAATCTGAAAGACAAGCAAAGAAAAGCCAGTGAGTGATAATATCAGAACATGAGATTGATACTAGGTTTCCATGATTCTAATACAAGCTAGATAACACACCACTCAACCTTTACTCTTGTTGCTGACAGCTTTTTACTTTGATCAACAAACAAAAATGGGTCCTGAAATGACTTCTACCTCTGCTATTACCACCAACCCCGAGCACCCTGTGAGGGCTTCATCGGCAATTTCCACTGTTTCAAGCGGCTGCATTATTCTATGAGCACAAAACAGTTCTCGGAATGTTGGCTGAGGTGCTCCCAAGACGAGACTCGATTGCCGGTCACGTATAAATTATAGATGTCTGGGTGAATATAGACAAAACGAAGAATGATAATTGGGGGACATAAAAGTGGTGGCGTTTTCAAAGACTCTTTTTATTTCTTGATTGACTCGGCCATAGCAAGTGGGCGGATATTTAATTTCACTTCTCAAAACCGACTTTTGACTGAACATTTTATTTTAATTTTTTTGTATCTGAAGTTTCTTTTTACTGGGTTTGCTTGTCTACATGATTGTTTTATGTAACTACGTTACAGCCAAGGTTATTTTGAATCAACTCATTTCGTGTCTATGAATTCCTAGCTGAATGTTTAACTAATATCTTTGATATCCAAATACTACCGTCATTTGAGGCTTGATGGAGTTTGAAAGCCAAAAAGGCATGATGATCACCGTGAGATTGACCCCCAGCAATTCACCTGAGAAAATTCAACTTCCTGCCATGTCAGTCCCAGCTGCAGTTCCAGTAATTCACCGGAGCGAATCCAACTTCCTTCCATGTCATTCCTAGTCGCTGGAAGAAGGCGAACAACGAATCCTGTGAAACGAATCCACGGTAGATTGATTGCCACTCGGCAGCAAAAGATCCTAAAATTGCATTGTCAGCCACCAAACATCTTCTTCTTTATATTATTTCTATGCTCTTACCTTCAATGGGACCTAGCTCACCGAATCCCACAGCCTCGATAACCCAGGGCGCAACAAAGACGAGTACCCCAATGGCTACAAGAGTGCAAAAGACGGCTGTTGCCTCAGGATGATCCTTTGCAAATTCGAAAAATTCGTTCACAATAGAGCTTGTAAACTCGATGGCGTCCCGCAAACCAGTGCCGATGTGTTTCTGTCCGTGCTGGATGATCTGTAACAGCTTGAATAGAATTGCCTTGGCAATATCATCAGTCCATCCTAGTTCGTCGAACATGTCTTCAATTCGGGACCGTAGAGCAGGGTCCCACTTTTCACTCGTCTGGATCATCTCGATCACTTCATTGACCATGTTTATGTCGCCGAGATTTAAAGTGTTTTCAACGCGTTCAGCAGTTAGGCCGCACATTTCACTCGTCTGGGTTGTCCGGTTCGGTTCGTCGGCAATGTCCTCGACACTGTTGGTGGAATTGAACGTGCCATAAGACTTTTCAACGTTGCTTTCAGCATACAGGCCGTACTTTTCACTCTGGATCTCTTCGTCGGCGATATCATCGGCGCTGTGAGTTGAAGGGATCGGCCAGTAAGATTTCTCAAGGTAGCTTTCAGCAGACGGGCCGCGAATGCATTCGAGGATCCCCAAGATCAAATCCATAATGCTTCAACTGAGTACAAGGTATTGTACAACAGAGGGAGAGGTGTCGACAAGGGTCGACGGATTGGGATATCAGGCTTGGGAAAGGTTTGAGGATTGACAGGTTTTCTTGGAAGTGGCTGAAGAAAACGGTGAAGAATAAATAAAGGATTTGTGTGAGATTCGATTAATGGATCCGTTTCCTTTGTTCGTTTCCACGTGGTCGAAGATTGGCTGGGGCGGTGTCCTCATTTGTACATATCTAGTTGATGCCGTGTTCCTTAGGCAACAGTAAACTCAATTAATACCAATGTTGACGGTCTCAAATGTAATTAAGATGCACATAGAGTCATAATATATTGCTTTTATTGTTATTTTTTCTCAATGCATCATCATTGAAATTACTTTCTACTTGGCACTTGTGATATTTTGGCCTTCGAAAACGTCTCAACAATGCCATTCTTCTCCACATTGTACTATGTCAGCCGTGCCATGTGCAAAGTTATATTCGACTGACGAGAGACTCTCACATAGCTGGCATAAATCCTTCTCTGGCTTTCACTAGCTTGAAAAATGGATGATGACCCCTTTTGTTCCCTCAGCTTTGTATTTGCTTTGGGGAGAACGAAAAGGGGATGGGTGGTATAAAGGCACCCCGTTGATGTGGGAGTAATTGAACCAAGTTGGTTTTGACAGAAAATAATAGCTAACTGAGTCCCTCAACAAAGAAATCTACATTATACTAAAAAAGAAGACAATTCCACGCCGCCTGGGTCGGCGTCTAGTCAAATGACCAAACTCGCGGTCCCCTTTTAGGTCACCGACAACCCACAAATCCCACATTTCAACATTTATCATCTCAACAATCTTCCTCTCATCTCTTCATCCCTGCACTGCATTAGCTGGTTTGAATCCATCCTCATAATGGCGGCAAGGCCACCAGAGTACTCGGCACCATCTATCGCGCAAGGGGAACGCCATGCGATCTGCGGATCTGTAGCATGGATGGGAAGATACAATCAGCCTGACCTGGCAGCTGAGCTGATTGAACAGAATCGTTACGTTTTCACCGATAGAGATAGCAGCCTTCATCGGTTGCAATGGACGCGTTCGCTCCACTCGCAGGCGCAGTGGGTTGAAGGACCTGCAGCAACAAACAAGCCATCTCAAAATACGTTGACAACAGCATTAATGATTGCCGGCTTTCAACGTACCCCAATCCCAGTGATTTCATATTTCTGTTGCTACGGCCAGAGAAACAACGGATCAGTTTCTTATGGAAGAGAACTGCTGAAAATGGTGTTTGCCTTGATCTACCAAGTCGCAAAAATCCTCCCACCGGATCCTTCGTCGTACCTAGGCTCTCATGATATTCCCGATTTATCAGCCTCACGAGTCATCTCTTTGCAGCCAGACTTGGAAAGTCTTCCTGGCGCGATTAAACTATTCAAAGACATGCTAGATATCGCCCCCTCAACATTCGGCTTCTGCATAGATGGCCTTCAATTTCTCGACAAAGACGGCGAAGGGGAATGGTACCAATCGTGCTTCAAACAATTTGTTGAAGTGTTGGGAACTGCCAAAACAAGTATACCGCGCGTACTGAAGATGTGGCTTTCAACCGATGGACACAGCGCGTCACTTCAGAATGCAGTGAATAATGGATGGATGGAGACGCACAAGACCAATCTTGAGAACCAGGATGAGTCGGTTAAGATTGATATGATCGAGGCAATAGGGGACGTTGATGCGATGCTCTAGATCGGTCGATTTGTATTTGGCGACGACTACGCCGAGGTGATTTATTCGAGGAGATCGCTGAGCTTATGGATGCTGTTCAACAAATCTGGCTTTAACAACTTTGTTGTCTCTTTATTTATCGTGTTAATGACAGCTGATATTGATCATACCTTTGCAGCAATATCAATTGATATTAATTGACCAACGGAAATCGACCTTATGCTAAGCTGTATTTGAAGTGTCGACACGTAATTATACCCATCGTGTTACAACCACTCTTAATGTCAACAGCGAAAAGTTACAATTGATATGTCAACATTTGAACGGTAAAGACGATGGTCAAGGCTAATGATACTAGCATCTAAATTCCTCAAGTTATTAATTACATAAATAGTGCTATAAATAATCTGCAGTAAATCTAATTTCTCGTGAAGATGAGAAAAGAAAGAAAGCAAGCAAGTCATGAGCGGTGATAATTATTACCTGGATAAGCCAGGTACTGTTTCCTTAATTGCAGAGGCGCACCTCCAACTCCAACGGCCAATTGTCGGATCTTATCATCCGGTCCCGAGATATCCCTGACCACGCCGGGCAAGTCATCCAAGGCCTGAATTTTCCGCATCCTCATTCCAATAAGGAAGGGCAGGTGCTCTTGGCCAAAAGCGGCACCCATGCGTAGCATGGTGAAGGCGTCCAGCGTATTAGTCCAGCGATAGGCGGTTGCAGAATAGAGTGCCAGACACAGCAACGGGATGATGTACAATGCCAACAGTATAGAGCCGGCGATAAGGCCACCGAGGGGCATTGAGGGCAGAGTTATTTGTTCTAGGGCAGAAGGACTGTACTCGATCTGAATATCGTCCTCTGGATAAGTGTCAAATATGGCTTTTATGGCTAAGAAACCGGCCTGGGTGAAGGCAGAAGTGGTAGCTGCCAAGTTTTGACTGTAAGTTAAGTCATATATCCAAGTTTCGATTGGAAGGGTGGCAGCCAAGTCTGACTCGACTCCCAGATTTGCGAGTGGTAATGGGGCATCATTCGATATGCCGTCAAAATAAAGCTTCCATCCCGTGTCGTTCTGATAATTGTAGTTGCTATTAGTCACATTTTGTTGCGTGTCGGCAAATGAACCAGGGCCAAAAATGGCCAGAGCGATTAGAGTAAGGGGACCCGGAACAGCTGGTTCAAAGTAATTATCCTCATACTGGCGACGATATTTGCCCTCGTGACAATTATAACCCAAGCATAGCGACGAGTTTGCCTCTAATGGGCCTGGGTTCTGACTTTTGATATTTGGCAGTCTAAACGCACCTGCAGTCGTGTTCATGGTGACTATGAAGGGAGTGGCGTTGAAATCACCGACATATCCAGTAACATTGGTAGTTGGATTAACATACAGCACCTCGGAAAAGTCCTGGCGTCCATTGGTGCTCTTCCATGGAGACTGAGTTCCGTTTATTGGCAAGCAAACTTCCACTGTCAAGTTCACATGGCTATCCGGGTACGTATAAAAAGCGTAGAACCAGTCTTGTGTTTCGGAGCAATTAGCTGGAAATTCACCGGCTGTCATATTCCGAATGCTGACGGAGGAGTTTACCCTCGGAATATATTGGTCAGGGTATGGACCAGTACTGAAATTGCTAGAGAGTTGTGCAAACCAGTTAGTAGTGGAGTTGATCTCGCTCAGGATACCGGTATCCCCCCAGAGCTGGCTCTGGACACCATTGATCCCCGGCGTTTGTAACTCATTACGCAATGTAAAAATGGAGGATCCAAAAAACCTCCCCACCTCAAGTAATCGTGGTATACTTGTCTCAGACTGAATGCCAACATCCAAGTCGATGTCACCCCACCTGTCAACCGGCTCAACATAGACAAGATGATGTGAAAGGAAGAGAGATTGAATCGGATAAGTGATGGCACCGATAATATGCATAAAGATAGCTAGGACAAGTAATGCACTGCCATAGCGCTTGAATCCAGACCTGTAGAATAGCAGGCGGTACCAGATGTGAGGATCCATCCAACCGCGATCTGCTAGGGTCATCACCTGGCGCAAACGTAGACTGTGGGCTTCACGTTGGTTTTGCACATAGACGGCAGCAGCCCAGGCGCATACCAATGAGATAATTGGAATTGTTGCGACGCTTGTAATGACTTGGAGGACGCGTGCCGCCCTGTATTGAGTGACCTTGTTGTTATGCTTGTTGGTAACTATGTCGCCTGCCCGGGAAAGAAGGCACAAGGTCACCCAGGAATAGACGGCCATGGCAGCGTAAATTGCAGTAGGAACCAGGAAGTACATATTCCGACGTAACGGCATAGACCTTACGCGCACCGGGTTGGCCGACTGGTAAGGCGGAAGCACATCCTCGCCTGTTGTGTCGTACGGCGGGATTTCGTCTTGATGGGAATGAGACGTGCTATTAACATTAACTTCATGCGAGGGCGCCTCTCGCGAGACCGAACGAAGGGGGATGTCGTTTGCAGGCTCCATAGCAAGGTGGTTGTATTTTCGCTTCGACCTGAGGAGGCAGTCGTCGCGAGGGGCGGCCCTCAGAGGGCATATCTATTTATGCACAGCTCACTGAGCCGAGACATCAGCCTCTCTCTGCAGGGGGCTATTTCCATAGTGGCATGTTTAGCCTGGTTGTTGCTGGTAATGGGACGTAATGTGCCAGCGGCGACGCCATACCGGGCATTGTTGGATACTGGGCGCGCTAGGCGCAGTGCGTTTTCCTCGTGCAATCAGCCTCGCGAAACGCTGTCGAGCCGTCATTTTGACGGCGTTGCAAGGTTTCAAGACAATTTCCAGACATGCACGTCAATTAACGCGAGTGTAATGAGTGAGGCTTGAAAAGTCGAGGTTTTTCTCAACGGCCGAAAAGGGAAGGACCCCGGTGAGCTGCGCTGATTGGTCGACGGCCAAAAAGAGAGTCATTCCCCGCCCGTAACGCTCATTGGCTGAGTCATTTGACTCGGATAACGCTAGTCTTCTTTGGGACTAGCCGTGATTATTAAGAAAACCCACCAATCAGAGACGACTCACGGGATTAATTGACAGAAGGCCTTGGATATAACGGAATTCCAATAATTCTTCAAGGCTCCTGGAGTCAAACTGAGTGTTATGATATGTAGATTCAGCTAGCCTCGGCCCTCCAAGGTACCCGCGTTGATCGGAGTGGGCCGCAGTTCGCGGGCGCCGATTGGCGGTGACTGGGGCTCTTATCTGATACGCCGCCTGCCCCGCTTATCGCGCAAGCACGCATGACCCCCGGCGTCACGAGCTTAACCTCGACTTCTTCTCTTCATCTCGCACTTCTACCTATTCTGTGCAGAAACAACAAAACAGAAGACTCCAACATGGGGCAGAGTCAATCAACGCCGGAAGATGTTGGCGAGAAAGAGGCCATGGTGCGTCGCATGCGTCGCCTGAGTCTCGATAAGCCCGACTTCGTCTTCGTCGAAAATGAAATGCGTGAGTTAACGTTGTGTGTTTGAGGTTGGTTTAGTCTAACAAGAAAAACCCAGCACCTCCTCCGTACGAAAATGGAGACCGAATCAACACTCTTTCCTTGGACCAGACCAAGCAGTGGGAGCAGAAACTGCTATCCTCACCACGAGTAAGGGACTGCCGATCAACAAGATAGCCCACCTCAACTGACCTCAGGTGTTTAGAACCGCCTCGCCATTTCTGCGCTGAGCAACAACCCAGTATCGAGCATCTTGACCAACCGGGATGCAACCATAACCGATAGTCAAGTTTTCAACATCAAGATCCCCTTCGAGGGTGCTCCCATCACCAACCAGCGTTCTTCTGGCCGATGCTGGCTGTTCGCTGCCACCAATGTGTTCCGTGTGGCTATCATGAAGAAATACAACTTGAAGGAATTTGAACTCAGCCAGTCGTATCTGTTCTACTGGGACAAAATCGAGAAGGCGAACTGGTTCCTGGAGAATGCAATCGATACCGCCAGCGAAGACCTTGAAGGCCGTCTGGTTAAGGAGCTCTTCTCTCAACCCGTCAATGATGGAGGTCAATGGGACTTTGTTGCTAACCTGGTCAAAAAATACGGTCTCGTGCCGCAGGTCTTGTATCCTGACTCGTACAATGCCAAGAGTAGCGGCAAGATGGACTCTTTGATCACTACCAAGTTGCGAGAGCAGGGTTTGGCCCTGCGCAAGCTGGCCACCACTGGAAATGGTCATTTGATCGAGCAACACAAGCAAAAATTCCTACAGGAAATCCATACTATTCTGACCATCATGTTGGGGCCTCCTCCAAGCCCGGAGAAGGAGTTCACTTGGACTTTCTACGACGCGAATCAGAAATACACCAAGGTCACTACGACACCTACGCAGTTCACCTCGACCTTGTCGGAAAAGCACACGGTTCGTGCATGTGGTGGAGCAGACGTCAACCAACTCTTTAGTTTGGTGAACGATCCTCGCAACCCATACAACCGTTTGTTGACTGTGGACCGCCTTGGAAACGTTGTGGGCGGCCTACCCGTTCGATACGTCAATCTGGAAATGGACGTGAGTAAACTCTACCTGTACTTTGAAGCTTGGAAATTAACTCTTCATAGGCCATCAAAGCCGCCGCAATTTCCATGCTCCGCGCTGGAATTCCAGTTTTCTTCGGCAGCGATGTCGGCAAGTTCTCAGATTCGGCCGCTGGAATTATGGATACCGAGCTCTATGACTTTGATCTTGGATTCAACATCAAACTCGGGTTGACCAAGGAGCAGCGCTTGAGGACTGGCGAGTCTGCCATGACCCACGCCATGGTTCTGACAGCCGTTCACATTGAGGGTGGAAAGCCAGTCAGATGGCGAGTGCAGAACTCATGGGGCGACGCCGCCGGTGACAAGGGCTGGTTTGTGATGACGGATAAGTGGATGGACGAATTTGTCTACCAAGTTGTGGCCGACCCACGCTTCGTGAGCCAAGAGACGCGGGATATCCTGAAGCAGGAGCCGATTGTCATGCCCTTGTGGGATCCAATGGGCGCTTTGGCCTGAGCCTAAATGGGGTTTTTTTGCTCTGTCTAATTGTATGGTCTGTTTGCTTAGGCGAATTACGAAGATATGAGAATGAAGTAGTCATTAATTGATGATTGAAATCTGTTTACAATCCCGAGTCACGTAGTGATCAGCGCATTGCCATTATCATTACTAAATATAAAACCGTGTCGTGTACCACCATCTCCCAATTTTTCCAGCCCTCGCCCACAAGAAAATTGAATCCCTATGTCTGTTTGGCTCTCTCTTGAACCGTATCCTTTACCCCGTTGACAAGCCCCGTTACCTCACCCAGCACATACCTCGCCGCCGCCTCAGACGCATCCACGACATTCCCCTCATCAATCTGCGGCTTGCTCCTTTCCAGCGCAAGCTTCTGCTCAGCCCAGGAAATGGGCCACAAGAAGAGAGCGCCCAGCGTGCAGCCAATCGTGGCAAACAAATGCCATAAAAAGACGAAAAAAACACCGATTCCAAAGGGCAAGAAGAACTTGACGAATTCGGTTGTTTGGTAGAGATCTTCCTGTGCGGATATCCAGTATTTTGTCTTTGTGTCTTTGTCTGTATTAGAGTCTGTTGATGGGGTTGTGAAGTCGTAATGGCCGCGGTATTCGTTGGGGTTGGTTGTCAGGGTTAAGACGGTGGTTAATGTGACTGGCGCGGAGTAGAATGGGACAAGGAAGATTGAGAATATTTGCGAGATTGTGACGTAGGCTTTTAGATGTTCTTCATCAAAAGCTATTGATTCTGCGTTAAATCGTGACATTATTACGAATAGCATGAAGAATGCACAAACCTATGGATTTGACATCAAGCTCGATCCGCGGCGACATGATCTTGTAGAATCGATAGATCATCTGGACCACCCATCGCGACCCATTGAACGACCATGTACGGCAGAACGGATGTGAGAACGAGGCATTCGGAGTGAAGAATTTCTCGATTGTGTATGCCTGGATACTTGGCGGGGATTGCGTGAGGAGCTTGATGACCGTCGGAATATCGCGGACTGTGTTTTGGCGTTAGTATGGTAAGAGATGATCGGAGGGTTTTGGTTACTTGGGTCTTCCATGATCACGGCAATTGACAGGTTGAGAGTATTGAGTTGATGGAAAGAGAAAGGTTAGGTGCGAGAGAGTTGTGTGCTGTTTTCACTGCTTTTGTGCTGGGAATCAAGATTCGGAGAGACAAGCATGTGTTGATGATGTCATAGTTTGCTCTCCACCGGACGCTCCATGGACAGTCCGGTCTACATCAAGCATCCTCCTTTGGTTCAGTCGGCGCTTTAGTCAAGAGATTGTTATTATTGGATCCTTTGATAGTCTCGGATTTATTTTATTTTTGTTCTCTTACAGCCGGCGCGAGAAATATACGTCAATCGCTACTTGCAGCGTTTGCTTTACCCACCAGGACACTGGTCAAAAATAATATTCCAATTTAATACACATAAGCAAATCACTACGGAGTACTTAATACAAGCGAGCAAATTAATCTAAGTATTGCCCCATTCAAATGTTCAGCTGAGGCTGAATAGCAAGTCTGTAAGAGTCGATAGGAAAAAGCCGGGCCCGGGGTCGGCCTCGGCCTCGGTGTTAATGTGGGTAAGACAAAGCTCGGACTAGCAGAAAATACACCGAGTTTATACAACGTCGCACGGTTTGATTTAACGTAAACAGAGAACTATAAGTACAGTCGTATGTACCTGTATCGATTAATTTCCACACAATAATTCAATATCACGAATAACAAGACTTCTATTGCCTCTATCGTACTTGACTGTCACGAACTAGCACATACACGAACATCTATCTACAACTACTACCTACCACAAGTAAACAACCACCATGTCGCCCAAAATCGCCATCGTTGGCGCTGGTCCTGCTGGACTAGCTGTTGCGTCTATTCTCTGTCACAATGGCATTACTCCCACAGTCTTTGAGAGCGATGCATCTCCAACGGCACGCCCCCAAGGCGGTTCTCTCGACTTGCACCCCCAAACAGGCCAGGCCGCAATCGAGGCATGCGGATTAACCGACCAGTTCAAAAAGTACGCACGCTACGATGGGCAAGACTTTGTTCTGAGTGACAAGAAAGGAAATCGACTGGTTGATGTCAAGGACCAAGAGACCGGCAGGCCCGAGATTGATCGCGTGCAGCTGCGAAAGATTTTGCTGGAGTCGATTCCGGAAGGGGTGATTAGATGGGGCCAGCATCTTGTCTCTGCGACGCATGATACGCTTCATTTTCAAGAAGGTCATACAGAAAGCGGCTTCGACCTGATCGTTGGTGCGGACGGTGCGTGGTCAAAGATTCGGCCGCTGTGTTGCTACGTGTCACCCTTTTACTCTGGCATCACCGGAGTAGAGATGACGCTGCGAGAAACAAGCACTAAACACCCAGAACTGTCAAAAACAATTGGAAATGGATCTTTCTTCGCCTTTGCGTCAGAAGACGGACGCGGGTTGCAGTTCCAGCGAAACGATAACGACACAATTAAATGCTACGCATTCATGAGAAAGCCAGAAAACTGGCCCAAAACTTCCGGCATCGATTGGCAAGACCCCGCGAGTGTTCGCGCTGCTATCAAGCCAGACTATACAGACTGGACTCCCGAGCTGAGCAGAGTTATTGACGAATTCGACGGAAATGCTGCTCCGCGACCACTATACGTCCTTCCTCCCATTATCCGATGGCCTTCGCAGAAGAGTGTGACTATCATCGGGGATGCCGCACATGTGATGACTCCATTTGCGGGCGAGGGAGTAAACATGGCTCTGACTGATGCTATGAACCTTGCCAAGGCAATCGTTGCGCATCCGGATGATATTGCTGGTGCAATCCATGAGTCGGAGGTGAAGATGTGGGAAGGAGCCAAGGTTGCGGCTTCGCTTGCATGGGAAAACACTCTGACGAGATATGAGCCAGGTGGATTGGAGAGAACGGCGGCAAGGTTGGCCATGATGCTCAAAAAATAAACTAGAACTATTTAGAGTGGTTGTCAAATGTATTTTTAGCTTGATATTTTCTATGTTTTATTCAGTCTACGAAATATCCTCTAATGAAGTTATAGACAGTTCTTCTCTAAAACATGCAAAATTATTAATCTACGGCTCAAAAACCCCCTTTCGGAAAGTCACCTTTGGCTTCTTGGTCTGAACGACTGCGATTTGCGGACGCGTCTGCTCAAAATGGACACTCCCATATCTAAGAAGCTCGGCAAAAGTTCCCTTTTCGAAATCCTTGCCCTTATTCTCAGGCAAATCCCACAACAAGCCCAGCGCCGGGGTTTTGGTAAGATTCTTACCACGCGTAACTTTTTGCATGCTTGACTTGGTCAAGATCCTCCAAGTCATGGCGTGAGCCTGCTTATATCTTTCCGAGTCAGGATCAGCATCCAGCCTCGTGGACAAGGCGTCAAAGAGTGCCTGACCCGTGAACCCGAGGATTGTTTCGGCCGCCCAGTCTTCCTCTAATGCGTCAAACCACAGGATATTGTCACGCGCGTAGTCAGCGCAGCTGAACCCATCTCCGGCATCTTCAAGCATGCAAAGTCTGTCCCAACAGACGACTTGCATGATGTATTCGTAAACCACGAGCGGTTCGATGTTGAGCTCCCACCCAAGCCCACGCTCGACAGCTTCAGAATAGTCTTTGTTAAAGACATATCTGACAAGGGGGTTAGATGAAATGCCCTCGAATGAGTCGCGGTCTTTCCAGAGGTACATAAATAGATCGTGCCAGCGTTTAATAAACGGGTCGTTTTTGCGGGCAGCCACGAAATGATTCCCCATGTTCGTGCCGTACATCCAGGGCACGCTGATCTGGCGCGGACTCTGAGTGTCGGAGAGTATGTTCCAGCACATGTCGTCTATGCTGCGTACAAGGAGGTTGCCAACATCCATAAACACACCGCCATAGAGATGCAAAAGCGCTCCTCGCAGGAAGTCCGCGCTGTGAGGGCCAACATAGACACCTTTCATTGTACCTTTGACAAACGTCTCAGGAAGGAGGTCGGCGGGAATGTACTTCAAGGCATTATTTGGAGATCCTGGAACCGTGTCGAGCACTCGGATGGTCCAGGAAGGACCGCACAGACGAGCCCAGTCCACAACATTGCGCTGTGTCCAGCCAGGCATGTCATCAAGACCAGAGTGCCAGAAGGCCCATATGTTTTTCTCTGAAGAGTCCGCGGAAACTTGCGGTTCTCTGATGGAGGCGAGGATTTCCTCTTCTGATCGAGAGTCACGGGCTTCAACATATCGGAGCTCGTCCTTGAATGCAGCCTCAATTTCAAATGCCATGGTTATGATGATAATATATGTTTCACAAAGTGTAAGGTACAACGAAGATATTAAATAAATTTTACGCTCCAGTCCATTCCCCAGTCTATATTTATAGCTTAAAACAACTCCACAACGTCTTCTTAAGATAATACGTGTTAATGTTTCCTATTTGGGATGGTCGGCCATTTCTATACGATCCGACCAATTAAAAGCGGTGGGCCTGATTAGCCTCAAACAACTCAAGCCAATAACACGTCGATATAGGCCCCACCCCGTGAATTCAGCCTGACCTTGCGAGGATCAACCAACACAGAGGTATAAGGATGAGCCACTTTTTTGATGACAGACATCTTGAGAAATGTGCGTGATCATCCGATTGGAGAGGCTCCAGAACCTTGTCGACATAGGCAATTTCCAAGCATCTGGTTACCTGGTTTATATCGCAAGGCTATTCAGTACCCCTTCCTTTATTCTCCATCTCCAACCCGACTGGCTGGTTGTTTCACTTTGCGCAAGTGGCGGCATTTGGGCTGGTTTGAGGTAATTCGATTGACGATTCAAGCCTGTCCTGTTTTAAAAGTCAGCTATAAATATTTTTTAACCGCAAATCCACAACATTTGGAGTATATATAAGAGTGGATAACTCACCTACTTGAATTGATATCAATGGATCAATTGATCCGCGGGTGCCCCATTTCAATAAACATGCGTCTGTTATATCGAAGATGCAGTAGCTTTAGGTAGCGATAGCCTATGAGCACAGCAATTCAAACTCCCGAGTTGCAACCTGCTCATCCAAGCAATGAGTGATGAAGCAAAAGCCTACTCCATCTTCTATAACGCTCATCACTTCCCACATGATGAGGCATCTCCCACTCTGGGCGACTACAAAAAGGTCATCTTCCACAGTGCTGAAGCGAGCATCGCTCAGCTTTATGGGAGCACCGTTATTGAAGTCCTTGATAATATCAATATGTGATGATTGTAAAGACAGCCGAATTGTCTTTGCGTGGCCGTTCAGCGGTGCTGGGAATGTCTTTATGAGTACGAGGAAAGTATTGTATGTTGCAACTATCCAGTCACCGTCGGGGCTGATTCGAGAACTCTGTACACGCTCCTCTTTCTCACTGGACGATAGTGAAGACGGCTGATATACCTGGCAACGACCGAGTTTCCAAAAATGGGATTTTTTGGCGTCCTTGCAGGGTTCATTGTAATGTGGCATTAAAGAAAGAAATGCTTGCTGAATAGCTTCTTGTGCCCATTCAGCACTAAAAAGACTAGAGGCCATCTTCTTGGCCCAATGGATATGTTGGACCGGGTAATCGTACAACCAGTCGGTTTCCTGAAAGGCCTTGTATAGTTCTCCAGCTCTAATATGTGACGATTTCTTCGGCGTCGTTTCATGAATATTGAATGGCGGAAATGCCTTGTACAAGCCTCTCTCGAGCAGGTCGTGTAGCGTCGTCGCCGACGACTTGCCGCGGATATCGAGTTCTCCCTGAGACACATACTCGCTATCATAGTTCTGACGCCTGAAATAGCCCTCGTTCGGTACAAGAAAGGCGTCCATAAGAGCAGTTGCTGGCAAGAATATACCACGATCAACACGGCGTGTATCCAAAACACAAATTCTGATATTGGCGCCTACCACCCGCGAATCCGAGCGAAGTTTGCAAATCGCCTGGTCTATCGCGACAACAACCGAATCCGTCCATGATATGAGATTGTTCTCAGCCGAAGCTCGCCGCAGAAGATGCTTTTCGAGCATGCATTTGGCCATTTCCCTGTCACGGCCGAAGAGGTCTTGATCGTTGCGTCCGTTCCATATTGCTGCCGAGCGGACGAAGTTGTGCGAGCTTCTGCTATGCGGGCCGAGAAAATATGTTCGAAACAAAAACGGAGGGATCTGGTCAAACTTGGTTTTCAAGATATCATGTAAATCACCCTGGGGCTGAAATCGCCATTTGGAAGGGGGCGACTCCATGTGAAGACCATTGAATTCGGGGCTGTGATGTGTCGTCAAGGGGATGAATGACAGCCATCAAAGTAGCGGATATTTCTTGAAACAAATACGGCTTTTGGAAACTTGATTGTCAAGGGGAAAAAGAGATTTGATTAGATGAAGGCGCGTAACATGCCTTGCGGATGTAGAGGAATGTAGACACGCGAAATCATAACAAAGTTTGTATATAAGCTCGTCCATAAGTAAACTTGACACATAGAAACATAAAGCAAGAATTCTTAGTGTGGAGAAATAAAATTATCCAGGGCCATGATTTGACGATGTTGAGGGGCCATTTTGGCTTCTACGAAACATCACGACAACTCATACTGTTAAATGGGTGCTACAGGGAGCATTTGACAACTGCGAAACTGAAATTTATGAATGACAGATAGGATTGAATGGTCTCTACTTTAAAATGGCATCGCAGCTGGTCGTAGGAATCCGTTTTAGACGGTCAAGTTCTGCTTTCGGAGGCAGTTTTGTGAACAAACACATCAATGCAACATTAGGCCACCTACAGCGATCAATCCCCATAAAATTTAGGGCATAGTCTAGAGCTAAAAGAATATTTTAATTTATGTGATTCGTCACATTGGAGTAAAACGGAAAAGGAGGCCTTGCCAATCACAAGCGCATATTCGTGCCTCAGGAATGCACATTTCCCGATTCGGAAATCGTCATGTCCACTCTACCCGTTCGTGGATGGTATCACATGTGATCCATCGAACGCAAAGCTTTTTCTAAAATTACTTGCAGCAACTTTTGTAAGCTATTAAGCATTGAATCCTTTCCGAATCAACACTCGAATATTTCGAGACATCAGCAGTATTGAGAATGACGACCACACAGTCACAAAAAGTCTCAGACTTGATTAAACAACTATCAGCCATCGAAAAATCCTCGGAAAATGGACTATATGAGAACGACAAGCTGCGTTCAGATGCTGCGCATATCGTGAGAAAGCTTTCCGTTGAATTAGAGAAGCCCGAAGATGCGATTTTATTGAACAATTGTCAAGTAAGCCCGATACATCATGTTTCTAGATATCACTTTCTACGTACTAATAACAGGTTTTAGCCAGCTCAAATTGCAGCAGTGAAGATTGGAGTCGATTTGGAGCTATTCCACCATCTTGGAGATGGACCAGGACCAAAAAATGTCGAAGAGCTGGCTGTACGGACAGGTGCACAAGGAGAATTGTTAAGTAAATTCGACTTGCATTCAATGCTTGTGGAATCATGCTAAAATGAGGAAAAGTTCGCATTTTACGACTTCTCGTCGCTATTAACTGGGTCGATCAAGTAGACGAACACTCATTCAAACCAACACGTATCACCAACACTTTGAAAGACAGTAAGCCAATGCAAGCGTCTGTCAATCACATGTACCAACCCACCTATTTTCTATCAGTTTTTATTTTCCTTTTTCTGACACAATCAGGTACCTCGCCGTGCCAATCTACGCCAAACTGCCAGAATACTTGAAGAAAACCAACTACAAATCCCCGAGAGACGTCAACGACGGCCCTTTTCAATATGCATACAATGTGCAAGAACCGGCTTTTGATTACTGGGCAAAGGATCCTGTCGCAACGGATACATTCAACACATTCATGTCAGGCGTTCGGGCTGGCAGAAAGAACTGGGTCGAGTGGTTCCCCGTGCAAGAACAGGTGATTTCCGGATCGACTGGGAAGGACGAGGATGCTTTGATTGTTGATGTCGGTGGTGGCAGAGGACATGATTTGAATACGTTTATCAAAACTTTCCCAGCTGCCAAGGGACGTTTCGTGCTTGAGGATCTTCCGGTAGTTATCGATGATGTGAATGATAGGGATTCTCGGATTGAGGCTTTAAAGCACAACTTTTTCGAGGCACAGCCAGTACAAGGTTCGTTTAACTCATTTTTGGGCTTGGAGATGTGAGAGCTAATTCCAAACTAGGCGCTCGTGCGTACTTTATGCACCACGTCTTGCATGACTGGCCGGATGAAGATGTCGTCAAGATTCTCACTAATGTCGCAAAGGCAATGAAGCCAGGTTATTCAAGAGTCCTGCTTGGGGAAAACGTGCTGGCGGACGTGGACTGTCATATATACCCTACTCTTGTAGACTGGGGTATGATGGTGCTGCATTGCGGTATGACCAGGACAGTTGGTCGGTGGAGGGCCCTGTGCGAGAGGGCTGGATTAAAACTAGTCAAGTTTTGGCCGCCTCCTGGTGATGGAGACGGTATTCTTGAGGCAGTTCTGGCGGGTGATGAAGCTATTTGAGAGATGTCTGGTTGGAGACTGAGGTGTGAAAAGCATATTGGGATATAGAGACTAGAGAAAGTTGATAGGAAATGGTAATTTGAGTAATTTTATGTGAACATAGACAAATAATACCATAAATTGGTAACTTTTCTATCCAAAACTAATTATCCTATTTCTATACATATGTATAAATGTATTAACATTATTTATTCACCACACAGGTCAACTGGGGTTTGAAATGACTACTTTTGAAATCAACAGGCCAGTAATAATAATTGAGTGGCCCGGGTTTATGCAGTTCCCTCGTTTTCCAGCGATTTCTTCACATCTCCATCCAAGGTATCGGAGTCTACCGGAGGCTGCAATGACAGTTTGACAGGATCAAATATCGACTTTGACTGACGGAAAATCTGGTCAATCTGCTCGAGAGAACGACCCTGGGTCTCGGGATAGAAAAAATAGATGCCAACCACAGCAACGGCGCTGCAGGAGGCATATATCAGATAGTATTTCCATGTGATATTAGCTATACCGACGGGTGTGATTTCGGCAATGAGAAAATTGAACAACCAACTGCTGGCAGCGGCCATACCCGCGTATGTTTGCCGCATTGCCACCGGAGATATTTCAGAGGCATACATGAACGGGATCATAAACATGCCAATTGGTAGCAAAAGCATAGCCAGGAAGTAAAACACTAGAGCCACTTTACCCGCCGCAGGGCTCTCAAGGTCAGAAGAAAGCCCAGCGACAGCAGCCTGACAGACAAACATCGCTCCAGTGGAGAAAAGCATGAGCTTGCGACGACCGACTCGCTCGACAAGAAGGCATCCGATGATGGCACCTATCACGAGCATGATTTGCAAGCAACCAGACATGATTCTTGCGATGGTTCCAGAGTAGCCTAGTGTCGATTCAAGAATACTGTTAGAGTAGAATGGGATGATGTTGATGCCGGTCATTTGTGTGATCATAGGAGCTGATACAACAACCAGAGTCCGATGGAGGTGGCGATCAGGACCACGTGAGAAAATGCTCCGAGATGCGGACGTTTGTTGCAATTGGCGGTCATCATTAAGGGATGAGTTAATAATGGCTACTTCCCGAGACACTTCAAAGCTGTCTGGGGATTTTCCCATCAGGCGAGAGATCACATTCTGCCCTTCCTCCAGTCGGTCCTTTTTGATCAACCAACGCGGGGATTCAGGCAGTATTGGTTGCACAGCGATCATGAAAATCGCAAATATTAGTTGAAAGGCAATGGGGAAGCGCCAGTTGACAGCGCCTTTGACATAATAGAAGCCAAAGTTCAGCCATGCAGCCAAGACAATTCCGGAAAGGGCAAAAACTCCATCCAAGAGGACAAGCGACCCACGGTGCTTTGCATCCGCAGTCTCGCTAATGTACATGGGGATGATGGCAGTGTAAATGCCAACTCCAAGGCCTGTGTCTTGTTAGTCATTGCTATGGGTGCGATGTATAAAGTGATGAGAAAAGCCCACCGGTGATGATTCTGCCGGCAATAAGCTGCCCCAAAGAATAAGCAGCAGCCTGAATGACCACGCCTATGATTACAATGCAACTGGCAGACATAATTGACTTTGGGCGGCCAATTCGATCACCGAAAAAGATAACTGACAACGCACCAAAGGCGCAGCCGACTTCGTATATGGCAACAGTGGCACCTGCGGACTGTTAGACGGCTCAGAAAGAATCAATTGCAAGCAAACATTCCCTACACATTCGAATTATGTTCATTTTGAGCCCCAGTCGTATGCAGGGTATCGATCTCGGGCATGGTGGAAAGAAAAGTATTCAGTGTGAGCAGCCCATTCATAATAGATTGATCGTAGCCCTGCAGTAAAAATGCCACAGCGCAGACGGTTGCGAGCACGCGCTGCAGAGCGAGGCCGCGCATATTCTCGAAAGAGGGCATATTGAATCGTTGGCAGTGTACGGAGAACAGCCAAACAAACAATTGAAGGGATCAAAACAACCAGATCGAAAATCCCTGGGCCTGGAGATCTGGGGGATTGCCGGGCTCCACTGCGGAGAACCCCGATGTCGGGCCGCTATCCAGTCATATCGTGTTTCGGCCTGACCTAAAATGCTTAAATCCGCCCTGCTGATGTAATATTCGGACAGCGATCGGAGTCAGTCGAACCGTTTATACAAACGTCAGGTTGAGGACTTTGATATGTCGTTGCGTATTGTTTTGAGATGAGAGGAGCCTCAAGGTAGTGCCACTAATTGACATGACCTTTGGGCGCCACACCAATTCCATGACTGGGACCTGGCCAGTATTTTCCAACATCAACTATGGCGGCGGAACTCATGCAACTATCATGACGAGACGACTCGGAGTCGAGGCGTAACTATGTAGCTAACTGAAAAGGTGCAGAAAGTCCGAACTCCCTAACGTGGCGCACAGAGTTGCGGTAATTTGTCTATTATACGCGTCATAATGCAATGTGCCGATGATTGGTAGCTCCGTGCATTGTTCTGACATGTTTCTCTGCAGACAGTGCAGAGTCAGTGCTCATCTCACCAGTACCGAGCAGTAAGTTATACTACTAAGAGTAAGAATAAGATGAGGCTTGTCTCTCTCGGACTCGCTCCGATTCCATCGCGGCGCAAGCCGACCTGGAGACTCCGCTCCTTTGCGGGGAATTAATTGTTATTGGTATGGCTGCGGCCCCCACAGTTGCAGCGACATTTTCAGCGAGGCGGCGAAATTGAAGCTTTGAGTATTTCCGCTGGATAAGTCGCCGTTCTCCATGTTCCTGGAATCCTACTGCTCTAGTCTCTTCATCGGCTCCTCGTATAGTCGCATGGCCATGCACGCAATTAATGACAGCGGCCCGAGGAAGCTACTCTTGAGCTTTCCCGATACTATTATCCCTTGATTATACAAGTTATTACATGTGGCCGGACATAGACCCATGGAAGCTCGTTGGGGTGACATCGCGCGCGCCAGGAGCTATTTGCAGTGGCACGCTCCCCTTAGCTTAGTCTTTGTTGTTTTGCCTTTTCTTTTTTTTCTATCCTGCCAATTTCCGTGGTTCTCCAGAATTCTCGCTCGGTCTTTTTTTAGGCTGTCGCGTGTGGAGAAGTGAGGGGGCCCGCCCGGAATGCAATAGTTCAAGTCTACGAGAATATAGCAGCGAAAAAAAGAGCGAAATTATGACACGACTATTTAAAGGGCAGCTCCGCCCTCGTCGCGTTCGCATGGTTTGTAGCGGCTTATCCTCAACCACCCGCCATCATGAGAAATTATCTAGCTGCGGCAGCGTGCCTCATCTTGGGCGCTGATGCTGCTGCATTGGCGACTCGCGACGGCACCGCATCGTGCCCAGGCTACAAAGCAAGCAATGTGAAGAAGCACCATGGCGCAGTTGTCAGTGCTGATCTCTCCCTTGCTGGCGATGCTTGCAATGTCTACGGTACCGATTTGGATCATCTGAAGTTGGAAATCGAGTATCAGACAGGTAGGAAGATTTCGTGTGATTTGCGACATTAGCTTCGGCCACTGACAGTCATTGCAAGATTCTCGAGTCCATGTCAAGATTTCCGATGCTGCCGAGCAAGTTTACCAGGTGCCAACGTCGGTTTTGCCTCGCCCCAACAGCACAGATGCCCACCCGGGAAAATCGGACTTGGAGGTCTCTATCAATGAGAACCCATTCTCGTTCAAAGTGACCCGTCGATCCAATGGCGAAGTTCTCTTCGACACGTCCGGACATCCGCTGGTTTTCGAATCGCAATACCTGGGATTGCGCACGAGTCTGCCGGACTCGCCCAACCTCTATGGTCTGGGTGAGAGCACCGACTCCTTCAGACTGCAAACCGACAACTATATTCGTACTCTCTGGTCACGAGATGCATATCTCACCCCGGAAGGCACCAACTTGTACGGCAACCACCCTATCTACTTTGACCATCGCGGAGATAAAGGCACACACGGTGTGTTTTTGCTTAACAGTAACGGAATGGACATCAAGATCAACAAGGATTCGGATGGACAGTACCTCGAATACGACGCTCTGGGCGGCGTTTTTGACTTTTACTTCCTGTCCGGATCGACTCCGAAAGAGGTATCGGTTCAGTATGCAGAGACTGTCGGCAAGGCTGTCATGATGCCCTACTGGGGTTGGGGTTTCCACACTTGCCGATACGGCTACCAGGATATCTTTGAAGTGGCCGAGGTCATTGCCAACTATAGCGCTGCCAACATTCCGCTTGAGACACAGTGGACTGACATCGGTAAGCCAAACACATCTCGGTTTTTCTTGATATCGAGCTAATTAGATAATGCAGACTACATGGACTTGAGAAAGGTGTTCACCTTGGACCCTCTTCGCTATCCCCTGGAACTCGTTCGGGAAGTTGTCTCGTATTTGCACAGCCATGAGCAGCACTATATCGTTATGGTTGACCCTGCCGTGGCGTACGATAATTACGCTGCGTTCAATGACGGTGTCCAAGACGGCGTTTTCCTAAACAATGCAAACGGTTCCGTCTACCAAGGTGTTGTATGGCCCGGTGTTGTAGCCTTCCCAGATTGGTTTGCGCCCAAAACGCAGGACTACTGGAATGGGCAGTTTGCAACGTTCTTTGACGCCGACAAAGGCGTCGATATTGATGCGCTGTGGATTGATATGAACGAAGCTTCCAACTTCTGCACTTGGCCTTGTTCAGATGCTGCGGCTTTTGCGCAAAAGGCTGGCGATCCGCCTAACCCACCGGCTGTTCGTCTGTCGGCTCCACGACCTATTGCTGGTTTCGGACCAGCATTCCAGCCCAAGTGCGTTGCTGAGGTCTCGTTTACCGTCAATGCGACCACATATAACGGTGAAAACATTTACATCCTTGGTAGCTCCCCTACCCTGGGCGAAGGAGATCCTCACAATGCGGTTGCCCTGAGTGCAGACAATTACCCAGAATGGCAGGTCACCGTACAAATGCCGGTTAATGGAACCTTTTCCTACGAATACCTCCGCAAGGAGTCGGATGGCAGCTGGATTTCTGAGAAGAAGAACCGCACAATCACCACTGGTAACTGCAATTCTGGTGTGCAACAAGTCTCTGACAGCATCAGCACGGCCTCTGGACCACACAAGAGATCTGACTCTTTGCAAATCGCTCGATCTCCTGTGAGTCGTGACAGCATCCAGAAGCGAGACAGCCCAATGTCCGGCCTTCCCGGAAGAGATCTGATCAACCCACCATACAAGATCAACAACACTGCGGGTTCGATCAGCAACTTGACAATTCGCACTGATCTCACACATACCAATGGTCTTAAGCTTTACGACACTCACAACTTCTACGGTAGCATGATGAGCGCTGCCAGTCGTGACGCTATGCTCAACCGCCGTCCAGCAGAGCGACCACTGGTGTAAGTACAACAACAGTCCTCAAAACAAGCAATCAGTCACTGATTTCTGATAGTATCACACGATCCACCTTTGCCGGTGCTGGCCGTCAAGTCGGCCACTGGCTAGGAGACAACAACGCTGACTGGGACCACTACCGCTGGACCATCGCTGAGCTCCAGGAATTCACTGCACTCTACCAGATCCCAATGGTAGGCAGCGATGTTTGCGGATATGCAGGTGATACCACCGACGCTCTCTGCTCTCGCTGGATCTTCGTCGGCGCTTTCTCTCCGTTTTTCCGCAACCATCAAAACATCGACACTTTGCCGCACGAGTTCTACCGCAACCCAACCATTGCCGGCGCCGCTCGCGCCGCTATCGATATTCGCTATCGTCTGCTCGACTACGCCTACACAGCGTTCTGGAAGCAAACCCAGACTGGCGAGCCCATGATTACGCCGATGTTCTTCGAGTACCCGCATGACAGCAACACGGTGGATCTGCCATATCAGTTCTTCTGGGGCCCTGGTGTCCTGGTTGCTCCTGTCACGGAGGAAAATTCCACTTCGGTGTCCGTGTACTTGCCCGAAGACACATTCTACGATTTCTTCTCGGGCGCGACTGTCCACGGCAAGGGGGAGAACGTCCAGCTGACTGACATTGGCTACGAAACCATCCCACTTTACTACAAGGGTGGTAACATCATCCCTCAGCGCACTTTGTCTGCCAACACAACGGCAGAGCTGCGTAAGCAAAACTTTGAGATCGTGATCGCTCCTGATGCACACGGAAAGGCGTCTGGTACGTTGTATCTGGATGATGGTGACAGCGTAGAGCAACCCCATACCTCTGAGATCTCGTTTGATTATCATCATGGCAACTTCGCCATGACTGGCAAGTTTGATTATGATGTCGGTGATGTTGTGATCAGCCAAATTCGGGTTCTGGGTGACAAGGTCAAGAACCACGCAGTTAACGTCAAGTTGACTCACGAGTATCATGTACACTTGGGTTAAAGTGATTAGCTATTTATAAGATAGATACTACATGAATATCAGTTGCTTAGCTGAAATAAAAGCGATTAATTAAACTAGCTATTTATATATTAATTGGGGTGGGAATTGGAAGTTATTGTCGAATCTTGGCTTCAGAGAACCTGAATTAGGGCTTGGTCGACACGTGCCGGCTGCCTACCACGTGAGTTCTTCAAGAGCAAGTTCGCAACCCATTCAGTCACAAGTAAGAACAGTCTGTATTTTCCAATCAAAAATTCTCCTATCTCACGAAAATCCTATATGATACCCACAACACATTCCAAAAGAAGAATTCAATCAACTTTCGATTCCATTGGCTCAACCACGTTGAGTGTTACATAACACTATCATTCGGCAAAAGGAGAAGAATTTCACTAACCCGAGAGAGAAAAAAAAATACTTTGGGTATGCGGCGTGACATTCTGCATGAATAAATTTGAAGCCTCTTGCCCTGCCCGTGTCTTGTGCAGTGAGGCAATGCGTCTCGCGGTCCAGATTGATATTTTGAAGGATTTGGTTTGTTACATAATTGACGATCAGAGGGGTTTTTTTGTTTTTTCTTTCTGCTGCACCTGTGTGTGTTATGCGGGTGACGGAGCAACATATTTAATACTGATCTGGATGCCCGGTGTTTAAATATTGACCGGTCGATCATTGTTGCAGCGTTACACAGTCACAAGGCATGACGGCACTATGGGCCAAGGAAAAGTGCCCCGATAGAACCCCAAGCGCAAATGAACACAAAGAAAGGAGTTACATCCGTAAGTGTAAATTCATAAGAGATAACTGGTGACACAGCGCGGCAGGATGTGTAACCATGTAATTGGCCCGAGTGCAGTGAAACGATACAAAAGGGGTATATGCGGGATGGAAATGCACCGCATCACGATGTATGTAACGCATTAGGGATACAAAGGAATTGTTGGTTTTTCAATATACATATACTTGTCTCGTTTTGCGTCGGTTCGTGCATTGCATCGACCAGTGATCCTCCACAGAAGAGAGTCCGATATTCGGAATGAAGTTGATTGCACAGCTAGGGAAAAAAGGAAAACACAAAGTAAATAAAACACAGGATACCACAGGTCGCAGAGATGGATGCATGGTCTAGAATATAATTAATTCCGGCGAGTCACAACAAAGCATAATCTCAGCGAACACCGAGGACTCGGGGAGAAATTGGTTGGCTGTACGAAACTCTCCACCGATTTTGAACATGAACGGTGGTAGATTTATTGGTTTATTTGATAGTTCCCGACTTGGCATGACGCTTTGCCACATTTCATTATGCTTAAACATGTTGGCATTTTTACTTGGCAGTGGAATGAAGTCATACAGGACCAGCAATATTTGGCTTGAGCCGCCGTTGCCTTCCATATTCCTTGCGTGGTACAAGATTCAAAGCCCCAAATACTCAAATGCACAGCGTTAGTGCTACTCTTTGAGTGCCCTGGGACTTCAAGACAAAATGTCATTACATTGTTTCATTATTGTCCCGTTCCTCAAGGATTCTGCTTATGCACATATGGCAATACACGTAACGGACGAAATAGCCCATTTCCGAAAAAGAAAATTTCGATTTGATCTGGCTCGGTAAGCACGTTGTGGGATAATTTATCTGTCTATTTCAAAGGTCGGGCTATCGGTATTCACCCGAGGATGGTGTGATGATAGTATAGCAGAAGTGTTAGTTGCATCGATTGATGATACATTGCCCAGGACGAGTTTGAACAAGTAAACTACATGCATTTGGATGATTGATTATTTAGAAATAGATAATTTAATGTTGACGATTCGCAAAAACATTGGAAGCATATGACAATAAAATAAATCAAATTCAACACATCAAACTCAACCGCCCAGGACGAACCAAAGCTTATCCCCCAAGCTCATACGGAATCCGACTCGTCTCTCAATAGCCAGTTTCATCAATAGCTCCTTCACAAAAGGCACGAAAATGCCGTCTACAACATGATCTGGTAAGTCTCCAAACACTTCAGTAACCAGATCCCTCGGCGGAGCACCCATCCTTCCCGGGTTTTGTTTCTGGAGTGTTTTCAGGCCGGCTATAATTTGGCGCTCACGGCGTTGTTTGCGCCCAATTTCGGTCTGCATGATCAATTTCAAATCGCAAATGACTTCCCCGTGGCCTGGATAGCCAACCTTGCAGTTTTGCCTCTGCATAACAAAGAGGCTATTCATGTAGGTGCCTAAGTCTTCGACGGCTGTGGTTCCATGGCCAAGCATGTTGTCGCCAGTGAATAAAGCTTCCTCTTCTTGCAATAGAAAGCACATATGATCAACGGAATGTCCAGGAGTGAAGACTGCACGAATGGTGGCCCCTTCTGTCTTGAAAATCTCGCCATCAGATATGGGCTTTTGGCCGGCATCTGGTCTATTCTTGTAGATAGAATCTTGCAAGTCTGGATACATTCTAACCAGATCTGGCACCCCTCCGGTGTGATCGCCATGCCAGTGAGTCAAAAGAACCTTTTCGATCGCGATGCCGTATTGGTCAATGGTAGACGATATCCATTGCGCCCACCGTGGTATGCCTTGCCCTGTGTCAACAAGGATACGTTTTGGACCAGTACCGACAATATAGGTGTTGGTCCCTTGGAGTTGCATCTGTGATGGCCGTTATTAAGATCCGAAACCACGTCGAAGTCTTGTAGATAACCTACGAGTCCGGGGTTCCCGCCCAACACGCGGATGACCCGTGGTGAGATCTTTTTTATCTCTGGTAGATCCGGCAGTTGAGATGCCTGGGCACTGAGGTAATCCTCGAACGCATAGAGATTGACGTTCTTGTTGATAGACCGCGACAAAACATTAACCTCTCTCATCTTGGCCTTTTTCCTCTTTCTGTTAGAAACTCAAACTCCAGAGTGTGTTGAACTGTAAGGCGAAAGAACTTTTTGACATGATAGCACTGGTATCAGCTGTTTTGACACGAGCCGATGGCAAGATTTCAAAGTATAGCCGACCAAGAAACAGTTGGATTTGGTTGGTTAGCAGCATGTCGGACAACATAAAATCAGAGTCAGGTTATGAGTTTTGAGGGAATGGGACAGGCAACAAATAATTCAACAGTATGCATGTTCCTTGACATTGTCACGGCATGTAACAAATGATGGGTGCATGAGATTGAAAGACCGGCTGCGCCTGCTGCTAATAGATCGAAGCACAATCCATGTCATTGCAGCTTTGTTTTTTGCGTTAGAAAATTCTAGCCTTATATGCAGCCTCGTCAAGGTCTCTCATCTTATACAGCCGATAGGTCTAAGATAAGTGTAGGTAAGAAAAAAAAATATTTGAATTCAGACCGATGCCGACATTTTCGGATGCTGTCTTCAACTGGGCAGCTTCTCAATCTCTCGCGGCGTGTGTCTTAGCCATGTTCCACGGCGTTTAAGCGGTATATTTGTTATGTGTTACAGTAACTTTAGAAGAATAGTTTCTTGTATGTATGAAACTTGCATTTTATTGAGGGCATGGATTTATCGTGCATATGCAACACGGCACTGGGGGTTGTCCCTTTACTAAAGACGGGCACAGCGACGGGATTGGATTCCCGCGAAAGACTTCGTGAAAACATGGCCAAAAGAAAAGGAGCTTTCATGGGTATTATTTGTATTCTAGACTGGTATTAACTAGTAGAAATTTATTTTGACTACAACATTTGAATACGAAAAGGTGCCAATGGATACGCTTAACTCAAAACATCTTGAAAGGGAGCTACGTACATATGTAACTGCATACACATAGTATCCAAATAATACTGGAATTCCAACACCAATGCCGTGAAATGGATCAAGGGGTCTGCTCAAGATACGGCTGAAACCTCTCCAAAAGATCCTCGACTGTCATCGTGTCTTTCGGGCCCAATAGCTTGGCTTTCAGCCTGTCCCAAGCAGAAGTAGAGTCATGGCCATCCTCTGTCGTACCGGCGTTCAGCTTCGGTGGTAAAATAATATCGTCAATTTTGTGGATCACACCATCCTGAACAACGATGTCTGGCTGTGTCACATCGACTTCATCATTGATCTGGATTTTTCCAATTCCACGATTTTTGTCGTAGTGGATGTGTGCCTTCAACTGAAGAGGTCGTATCATCGTGGACATGTTCAACTAGACGACAAAAGTATCATTAGAGCAATCCGGAGAAAAGCAGCAAATCAAAAAGAAACTCTTACCTCAAAGCCTGGTGCTACCTCATTATTGATCAACCCCGGTCCTCTCCCATTGGCCTTGAAATGAGAATCTGTGAAGAGGGTTTCGTTCGCAATGACGTGATACTCCAACAAAGCTCTAAGGCATTCTCTTCCCCACGGGCCAAACAAAAAATCAGTGATTTTCTTCCCGAGCTTTTTGAAAGCCTTATTTGATGGAGCGAAAAACGTCTGCCCGTTATGGGTTGACGTATCGTTCACTATCACTGCAAGTCCAGTATCATCGAGGCCTTTCCGGAGAAGGCTGAACTCAGGCCAATGTCTTGTAATGTGTGCTGTAGATACAGGCGTCAACATCACCCGGTCAACGTAATGAAGGTATCCATTTTTAGCTTTCTATTAGCATGATATCAGCCCATTTCGTCGTTTAGAAAATTGGTCCGGCTTGTGCTTACCAAACTGGGTTTGATAATAGTCGACCTATGATTCAGTTTCACTGTATCTGGAGATAGGAACTGGGTGCTTATACGCTGTCTGTAAGACATGTAAATATCTGCCCACAGAACAGCTGGTATGGTTGGTTTTGCCACTAGATCTTCCAGTGAGAAATTCCCTATAGCATAATGATACGCTTCAAGAAACATCCAGAAAAAGTCTGGATTGTCCCAATAAAAATTTTCGAGGTCGTACGCTTCATCAACTGGGGCGAATACGGTCACTTGATCGTGTGATTCGAAATAGGCTCTGTAAGCAGGGGGCATATCCGCTAAGATGCGCTGTAATCTTGACAACCTAGGGTCGCCAAATATGAGTTCTGTTATCGTATGTTGCGATGAGTCGTTAGCAATAATGCTGCTAGCGATTGGTTTTGTACTGATAGAGCCCTTTGAAACATGGTTTTCGATATCATTGACCACTGCTTTGATATAGATTTGAGTGCCAAGGGCGAAAACAGCCACTGCAAAAGCAGCGCGGGCGAGTTGATACACCAGGCTTATGAGCTTCGGCATTCTCATTTCATCAAAAAAGCATGGGCAGTAGTCTTTGGGTTTATCGCGAGAAGCAGCTAGGTATATTTAAACAGTCCGTGGCTGGAAGTGCGAAATGCCTTGGCATCAGGGCTGGCAACGGACACTTGATGTTGCACAGCGTCTCCTCGTATTTTAACAAATACTAGACCCCGAAAAAAAGGAATTTCACATGCATGACACTGGATTTGGTAATTAGTCTTACCCTATTCCGATAATAGCAAGAAGGTATGGGGCGAGCCAGAAACACTGGGCAAGGATAAAAATTGCCTCTTTCACACCACCAAGTTCGGGGACTATTTAGCTCTATTGTATCTCTTCTATGTAACTCTCAGAACAATATACTTATTTTCAGCAAGTTTAGGACTCATAATGATTTCTTTGATTCGCGCTTTGTCTATTTTGTTACTTTGTCATGTCTCATTTTGCAAGGTGGTGCGCGAAGTTCTCACTTTGACATGGGAAGAAGGAGCACCCAATGGACAAGTACGGGAGATGGTGAAAATGAACGGCCAGTTTCCTGGGCCAAATTTCATATGGGACGAAGATGATGACATAGAGGTTGTTGACCCTGGTTTCTTTCTTAGTGACGGGGTTACATACTGACTTGAAATGTGACTATAGATTCTCGTTCACAACGTAATGCCTTTCAACACCAGCATACATTGGCATGGAATTGAGTACATCAATATTTGATTTCGGTGTACGGATATCTATTGATTTGCAACAGGCAACTCGGAACACCTTGGTCGGACGGCGCCACGGGGGTGACCCAAATACCTATCGAAGTGGGAGAAAGCTTCATCTACCGATTCAAGGCGATTCCATCCGGGACTCACTGGTGATGATTCTTGCACTTCTCTCATCCATAACTTCTCTGACTATTTATATTCTATTCTATAGGTATCATGCCCATACCAGGTCAACAATTTTAGATGGCTTATACGGGGGTATTTTTATTCGGTAAGATTGTGACTGCACAAGGGTGGTATTTTATTTCTCGCGCTGAAAATCAAAAAGGCCCAAGGAAAACACCCCAACACCCTGGCACATGATTTCCGACAATCCTGTTGATATCGCTGCGATCAAAAAAGCCACTGAAAAGCCCGAGCTTGTTGTGATTTCTGACTGGAGCCAATTCAAGTCCTGGGAATATCTTGAAGCCGAAGATGCCGCCAATATCAATCTATTGTACGCGCGGGCTTTCCAAATTCCTGTTTAATAATATAGCTGACAGCCCACAGTTGTGTGGATAGCATTCTTATCAACGGAAAAGGTAGTGTATTTTGCCCAGGGGAAGATTACCTTATCAAGAACACGATGAGGTTCATTACATGGGCAATATACCCACATGAGGTTACGGACAAAGGGTACAGTATACCTGTACTATAAACCGCATGCGGTAAATCTCTAACGTGTTTTTTCTCGTTGGATAGGTGTCTCCCTCACGTTTTCTCCACACAACGCCACTTCTTGCGTATAGCAAAGCCGGAAAAAGTACCTCTTCATTTACACAAAGGTTGTGTTTCTGCTGAAGGAAGTCGCGAAATAATTGAAGTTGACCCGGCCGACGGTTGGATTAGCTTAAATTTCATTGACGCGTCGACGTTCAAAGCAACAGTTGCTGCAATCGACGAGCATCCGATGTGGATATATGAAGTGGATGGCCATTATATTGAGCCACAAAAAGTCGATGCTTTCCTGCAGTTCACAGGAGAGAGATATGCTGCATTAGTAAAACTTGACAAGCCTGGAAAAGATTACACTATCCGAGTCGCAGACGATGGTAACGCCCAGGTCATATCTGCTTTCGCGACTCTGAGATACAAAAACAGAGCCCCAGATCGCACAGAGACCAAAGGTGTGATTGACTATGGTGGACAGAATATTACATCACTCGTTTGGCTGGACCGTAATAATCTTCGGCCCTACCCCCCGCTACATCTTGCCGACCACGCGGACACTTTATTTGTCTTCAGGACTGCGAAATGGGCGAGGGCTTGGCAGCATACTCTGAGCGGCGGAGGAATGTGGCTGGAAGACACGACAGCATACGACCCACTACTACATAATCCATATTCTGAAACCGCAAAGAACGAAAGTCTGGTCGTAACGACAAAGAACGGTTCCTGGGTCGATCTTGTCATCCAAGTGGCGTCATTTCCTGGTCAGGATAAGGATGCACCTCACACTATACACAAGCACACTACGAAAATGTGGCAGATTGGCTCTGGGGAGGGTGACTGGAATTATTCCTCTGTTGAGGAGGCCAGACTGGCCCAGCCAGAAGCATTCAATTTCGACAATCCAAACTTCCGGGACACATTCGTTACGGGTTTCGCTGATGGACCGATATGGATAGTCATGCGATACCAGGTTACTAACCCCGGACCATGGATGCTCCACTGTCATGTGGAAACACATCTAGCTGCAGGTATGGCGGTGACCATACTAGATGGTATCGATGTCTGGCCGGAGGTTCCTCCAGAATATGCAAACGGACGTAACGGAATGCTTGATGCCCAAATTATTGACTGGAAAAGCTGGAAAAATGGCCCAGAGAGATTGAGTCATGCTGCAGAAGTTTCTGATGTATCGGATGACGCTACTTCCAAGGACAATGCATTTGCAGACAAGATCGGCCACAATGAAGGCACATGGAAAGGCTTTACAGAAAAGCTCACTCACTTCTTGGAAAATTGGTCCCCACAGCGCCGATCTTAGCGAAAATACTACATTCGGTATTCGAGTAATACTTCCAAAGCTTACTTTACTCGATGGAGCGTGTTATCATTACGGGGGTCACGTCAGAGGCTGAAGATAGAGACAGAGCGTCAATATAATGTTTACAACGTTATAACAAAGTTTCTAATTAATTAAATTGAACTATATACATAATCCTATCAACTACGAACTTGTTTGACAAACAACGCTTATTCCTCGATTAACACGATTTCTGCCTAAGATTTGACTCATCAAAAGGACACGAAAAACCAGTAACTAGCGATATTTGTGAGTCGTGTTGTAGATAATAGAGATGAAATTTCTTAACGCCACTCGTTTTTGTTTGTCCACTTATGGAGTGACCGGTTACAGGGGTCACTGAGCTTGTTTGGAGAGTACATATGGTACTAGTGGGATCAGCGTTCCACTGTATCCTGAACAGTGCACATACATGGTCTGGGCCAGTTTGAAATATTTCAATATAATACCTCGTGATCAGTGAGTCCCGAATACCGTCCGATTCGTTTCTTTCGTGCACCTTGTGTCATGGGTACCGGATGGGGTACAACACAGTACATCTTGATGTACAACCCAAGATTGAGTAAACCTGTAGCAAGAATTAAATTATACGAAGTAAATATGGGTACCAATTGTTTTGCCGCAGTCAAAATTGAGATTTTGCCGTGCTCCAGGCTGAGAAGTGCGTCGATAAATTTTCTAAATAGGAAACATGGGGCCAGGATCGAGCTGAGTATCCCTCAGCATGGCCAGTCATATAATCAGTCGGTATATAACGATGCTTGTAAATTTTAATATGCAAATGCTGTGCATATTGCAGAAGCGAGGCAATAAAGTCTCAATCTTGCGATACCTGCATTCAACCCTTTCTTACCCTAGCCTCCAGCTGCATATACAACCCAGCATCTAGTCTGGACATTTGACTATCAGTCCTCTACTTTTATGCATTTACAAGAGTGATCTAGGGTCCTATGGGGTCCAGCCAACAAAGAACCGTCGGGTTTGCCACACCTTGGGGGTGGCTGGCTGGGGATTCATGCACACAACAATCAAATGAATGGAATGCCATACGAAAGTTTCTCGGTCTATTGACTCAGATTATGTATGTCTTTGATTAATTGAAAACAGGATACTATCCCTCCGAAATACGGAGCTACAAATTGGGAAATCATATCAACGAATAAACAAACACACTTGTTTCAATAGGTCGGACGATCAACGTATAAAGAACTAAATCGTCAAAATAGTTTCATGTTAATTATCACGAACCAAACGCTTTCAGTACCATTAATTGTTTTTGTTTTACATTCTGCTGCTTTTGGCGTCCTTATGGATAGTCGTTCTTCCAGCTCTCCGTCGTCTTTTTCGATGCTTGGTACGGAGAAGCTCAATCTATACCATTTTCCCAACGAGTACCCAACAGACGATGTAGGAAAAACAGTGCTAATGCTGCGTCGTCGCAGCAAAAATGCTGATCATTTGTTTCTTCGCCAATTTTTGGACGACGCCACAGTAACTCTACGGGACGAGCTACGTCAACTACCAGACCACTTGAAGGCATGTCTGCCTCCGTTTGAAAACATTCTTGACCTGGCAAATTTGCCACAGCTGCGAAAAACCTCAATGGGGGCTTTTTTGGATTCTCTAATGGTACTTGTGGTACAGCTAAGTCTGATCATTGGGTAAGGTTTTAACTTGTCTGTCAATAAGAGTTGACGTGAGCTGACTGTAAAAAAGCTACTACGACAAGAATCCCTCAGAGTTTAGCTTCAAAAAGGGCCAATCATGTTTTACAGGAGTTGGACCCGGTCTCATGGTGGGTGCAGCTGTCGCCTCGTCGCGAACCTTGTCAGATCTACCTGCAACAGGAGCCGAAGTTCTCCGTATTGCTACCCGTCTTGAAATCCTCACGCGTGAAGTAGCGGATAACCTCGAGGCTGTAGAACCCGGAGAGGATTTGGCTAGCTGGGCAGTTTTGATCAATGGTTTGACTGCAGAAACGGTGCAGAAGGAGCTCGATATTTTCAACTCTGAGATGGTGAGTGACCAAATTACGTTTCTATACGATAAATGACACGAAAGGAAAATGTAAAACTAAACTGGAACCAGCAAATTCCTCCACTTGCACGTATTTTCATAAGTCTCGAGTCAAGAGATGTCACTCTTGTGAGCGGTCCACCATCTCATTTACGCAACCTTTTCCGTGTCTCAGAGAAACTTCGATACTGTCAATTCCTGTCAATGCCAATATACGGGGGCCCCTGTCACGCTCCGCATATTTACAATGACAGTCACGTTCAAAGGGTGATTGGAGAAATGAGAATTTCTGTCTCGGAGCGTACCATCAGCCGTGTTCCGTTCATTTCAATGGGTTCTGGAAAACCATATCCGGCAGAAACTGCCCGCGAGCTGTTTGAATGCGTTCTCACTGAAATAATGACGGGGAAAGTTCTATGGTCGAACGTCGTTCAGTATGTGGTGGAGAGAATTAACTCAGCTTCAACAGCCGAGCTGCAACTACACACACTTCACTCCTATCACGCAACACAGGACGTTATTTCAGCCATGGAGGCAGAATGCCCGACGTGTACTGTAAATATCACCAACCTTCAGGGCTGGTCTACGGCGGAAGAACCTCATTCCAAGCCTATTGGAACTGCTGACTGCAAGATCGCCATTATTGGAATGTCGTGCCGTTTCCCCGGGGGTGCCGATAACACCGATCTATACTGGGAGCTTCTTGCCGAGGGACGAGATGCACACCAAAAGATCCCCGCTGACCGATACGATGTTGAGAGCCATACAGATCCAACGGGGGAAAAGCGGAACACAAGTTTGACCCCCTTTGGTTGCTTTATCAACGAGCCTGGCCTTTTTGACGCTGGCTTTTTCAACATGTCCCCACGAGAGGCGGCTGGATGTGACCCTATGCATCGGTTGGCTTTGGTCACAGCTTATGAAGCTCTTGAACAATCTGGGTATTCGTACAACCGCACACCATCAACAAACCAGCGGCGTGTTGGAACATTCTACGGCCAAGCAAGTGATGATTACCGTGAAGTCAATGCTGGACAAGAAGTCGACACTTATTTCATCCCAGGAGGGTGTCGGGCATTCGCACCGGGACGAATTAACTACTTTTTCAAATTCTCCGGTCCCAGTTTTGACTGTGATACAGCTTGCTCGTCCAGTGCAGCCACTATACAAATTGCTTGCACGTCACTAGAAAATGGTGACAGTGACATGATTGTTGCTGGTGGTCTTAATGTTTTGACCAACTCTGACGGTTTTGCCGGGCTAAGCCGTGGTCATTTCTTATCCAAGACCGGAGGCTGTAAGACTTGGGATGTCAACGCAGATGGATATTGTCGTGCAGACGGAGTCGGTTCGATAATCATGAAACGTCTCCCTGACGCCGAAGCCGACAATGACAATATCCTCGGTATTATCTGTTCATCGGCCACCAATCACTCTGCCGAAGCAATTTCAATCACCCACCCACACGCCCCGACCCAATCAGAGCTGTACCGACTTGTCTTGGGACGTGCGGGCCTTGATGCTCGCGATGTTGACTTTGTAGAGCTTCATGGTACTGGGACGCAGGCAGGCGACTCAACCGAAATCGAGTCTGTGACCAATGTTTTTGCTCCAAGTAATCCACGAAGAAAGACCCCGTTGACAATTGGTGCAGTAAAGGGAAATGTAGGCCATGGAGAAGCAGCAGCTGGAGTCATGTCTTTCATTAAAACATTACTGGTATTCAAAAACGGGTGTATCCCGCCACATGTCGGTGTCAAAACCGGACTCAATCCTGCATTTCCAGATCTAGAGAAGCTCAACGTTCAAATTCCATGGGAAGCAGTTCCGTGGGAAAGATCTTCGAGCAGAAAACGATACGCTGTCGTGAATAACTTCAGTGCCGCGGGAGGTAACACGACCATTGTCCTTGAAGAGCCTCCGATTCGTGAGCCTCCAAAGCCAGACCCTCGACCAGGAGCTGTTGTTGCAATTACGGCTAGGAGCAAAAAGTCCTTTAAGAGCAACATTGAGCGTCTCATTGACTATCTGTCCGCCAACCCGGATTTGCCCTTGGCTGATCTGTCGTATACAACCACAGCTCGGCGTATGCATCATAACCACCGTATCTCGGTTAGCGGCAGGACAATCTCAGACATCAAAAGTGCATTGCAAACATATCTGCCATCGGCTGAAACTCAAAGACCAATTCCCAATGTTCCACCTGCCATAACCTACGTTTTCTCCGGCCAGGGAACTCTCCATTCAGGTATTGCCAAGCAACTGTTCGAGGAACATTCTGGCTTCAAGTCTCAAATCCTACAGCTTGATTCCATCAGCCAACAGCATGGATTCCCATCATTCATACCTGTCATCTTGGACACCGAAAACAAAACGTTTCCTCCTATCGTTAATCATTTGACTCTGGTTGCCGTGGGCATTGCATTGGTCCGCCTTCTGGCCACTCTCGGAATCAAACCAAGCGCCGTGATTGGAGCTAGTCTGGGAGAATATGCCGCTTTCTATGCTGCTGGTGTTTTATCAGCAAGTGATGCACTTCTTCTCACTGGCCGTAGGGCAGCTCTTCTCCAGCAAAAATGCGCCATGGATACACATGCGATGTGCGCGGTACGAGGCACTGCCGACCAAGTGGCACAGCACGCCAAGGGTGGTGTCTATGATATCGCCGCCTTCAACGGTCGGAAGGAAGTGTGTATCAGCAGTACAGTCGAGGAAATTGTGCGTATTAGAGCCAGTCTAGAAGCAGTTGGTCTTCAGTGTCACCAGCTGAACGTTCCATACGCATTCCATTCTCCTCAAATGGACCCTATACTGGATGATTTTGAGAAGACTGCTGAAGCTGCTGTCTATAAAGCCCCAACAGTTCCTATTATCTCTTCACCACGTGGCGATTGTATCTTCGATGGCAAGACTGTTAATGCAAACTACATGCGACGAGCAACACGAGAGACAGTTCAGTTTATTCCGGCTGTGGATAAGGCTTGGGAAGGTGGAATTGTGGATTCCAAGACAATATGGCTCGAAATTGGACCCCAGCCAACCTTTGTCCAATTCATCAAAAACGCCATCCCAGAAATCTCTATCACGACCCCAACGCTTCGGCGCGGAATAGATAACTTTGTTAGTATGTCGGAGATGCTGTCTACGCTATACAACGCCGGTATCGAGATCAACTGGCATGAATGGCATACGCCCTTTGAGAAGCACGTGAGGCTGTTAAGCGATCTCCCAGCATACAGCTGGAACAACAAGAACTACTGGATTCAGTATGAAGGTGATTGGATGCTCAGTAAGAACCTGGTTCCCACGCAGAGCGCCGTGCCTGCAGCGGTCCCGTCGACTTTGCGTACTTCGCTTGTTCATCAAGTTCTTGAAGATGAAGTCGCCGAAGAAGCGGGATATCTTGTCATTCGATCGGACTTGATGCAACCAGAATTCTTGGAGGCCGCCAATGGACATCGTATGAACGGTCATGGAGTTGTCACATCGGTAAGGGATTTTTTGCATATATTTTTAATCAAAAATACTAACTATATTTAGTCTATCCACGCCGATGTTGGCTTCACACTGGGAAATTATATTTGGTCACGTATTCGCCCAGGCAAGAAATGCCCTGGAATGAACATGAAGAACCTACACGTTCTACAAGGGCTCATCGTGCGCAAGAACAAAGCGATTCCGCAGCAAATCGAAATCGTCGCAACAGCTGACTTCAAGGAAAAACTCGCCGTTAGGCTTGAATGGTTCAACGTCGATCCAGAGACAGGCGAGCTTGACGATGGATTTGCCTCTGCGGAGATTGAGTACGGCGACAATGAAGTGTGGCTCGAAGATTGGACCAAACACACACACTTGGTGGCCTCTCGGATCGAAGTTCTCGATAGACTCGCTGACGAGGGCGTGGCTAACCGTCTATCACGCGATCTCGCATATACACTGTTTGCCAATCTAGTCGATTACGCAGAGCGGTACCGCGGCATGAGACAGGTTGTCCTGAACGGACTCGAGGCATCGGCGAATGTCACTCTGACAACAGAGGCAGGCGGTTCTTGGACCGTTGCTCCTCACCATATTGGCAGCGTGGCCCATCTTGCTGGATTCATCCTGAATGGAGGCAACGGAGCAGACCCTCGAAACAATTTCTTCGTCACTCCTGGCTGGAAATCAATGCGTTTTGCTCGGCCACTTGTAGGTGGCGAGAGCTACCAGTCGTATGTACGCATGGTACCTCAATCCGAACCTGGTTTCTATGCCGGCGATGTGTACATTCTTCAAAAGAGAGAAATTATTGGGTTGGTTGAAGGCATCCAATTCCGAACCTTCCCTCGGTTGCTGCTCGGAAAGCTGTTTAATCCAACTGATTTGAACAAACCGATCAACACACAGAAGGCCGCCTCTGCAGTAACCAGCCGACCTAAGAAAGAAAAACCTGCCGCTGTGGCTTCAAACCCTGCCGCTAAAGCCTCGCCCCCGAAAGAGACCACACAGCTTACTGTTGCCGAGTCTTCTGCTTCCTTGCCAGCGCCTGCAAAAGAGTCTCTCAAGGAGGAATCGCCCAAGACTGCCCCATCAAACGCTGCTGCAAGTGCAGAGGACGACGGTGTATTGGCTTTGATCTCCGCTGAAACATCTATGGACATTTCCGAGCTAAACGATGAGACCGAGTTTGCAGCTATTGGAGTAGATTCACTGTTGTCGCTTGTCCTGGCCGAGAAGTTCCGTGACCAGTTGGGATTCGACATAAAGAGTTCGCTGTTCATTGAATGCGCTAATATTGGTGCTTTGAAGGCCTGGTTGGCTGACTATTGCTAGTTGTCGCTTTTCATGTTCCTGTTTCCGTTATTGCGTGTTTTATGTTCAATAATTTGTCTGTCTCCTGTTTCATTTTCTAATTGATCTCCTCTGTCATTATCACCCAATCCCACACACGTTTCGGTGACTTTAATAGTTTGTCATTGACCTAGTCTAGTCGATAGTAAAGAATGAATTTCCCCCTCTTGTTCCTAACCTAATGCCAAGTATGGCAATTGCTTCTTTAGAAGTCGCTCCATGACCGAAAGAAGTAAAGTGGTACACAAAAACAACCGAAACATAATCCGGGAACAAACAAAAAGGACAGAAAGAAAAATAAAATGATACAAAATGTATTAGATACGCGCCTTTTGGTTTCTCTCTACATCTCCAAAGAATATGACCTGAATTGTAATATCATCCCTTTCGTAACGTGAATCAGGGCTTTGCAGACTCAGCTCACCGCAGAAATGCTCCCTGCGATTACCGCCAAGAGCATTTCTGGCTAAATGTGTTGCCACATTCTCATCTTCCACGACGAATGTATCCGGCGAAACTTTTCCTTCTGGAAATCCTGTGCCTTTTGATTTGTGAATACTCCATTCCGATCCACCTTTCTTTGATGACTCCCGGTTGATCCACCTGGATACACATTCGACGGCATCTTCATTGCTCACGCGATCCCAAAAGCCATCACTTGCGAGAATTACAAAGTCCCCCTTTTGCACGGGCGTTGTTGTGATGACTGGCTCAGCGGTCATGTAAGGAGGGGTCTTGTAGTGCGGCCTCACACCACTTCCAAAGTAGTCAGAAGCCCAACGTTCGATAGCTGCGGTCGGCCACTTCCAGCGATGATCTCCAAATGCGCGCGTAACTGCTATTCCCATGAGTCTCCCGGATTTAGGGTCAATTATTTTGGATTCTCCTGGGTGGTTCTCGGCAAGCCGCGCGCATTCGTCTGGGTTGAAGCCTGTTTGGTCGGAGGAGAGTTCAATTGTTGTCCAAGTCTTGTTATCTCCTCCGGAGGATGGCCGGCGGCCAAGTACTGCACGCGAGTCTCCGACACAAGCAACTCTTAAGAGGGAGTTGACTGGGTCATGAACAGCAAGGAGTGCACATGAGCCGGCCCGAGCAGGTGCCGTTCTTGAGACTGCTTCTCCGGGCGTTTGAGAATCAGTCATAGCTTTAAGACCGTCGTCAATGATCTCGCCATCGAGTCTCAGAAATGCAGACGTAATCGCTGCATCAATCGCCTCGGGAGTTGCTGTTCCACCTTGCATGGTGAGCAGGTCTTTGATTTCACGACCGACGTAGGGAATCAAGGAATTCCGAAGGAGTGCAGAAGTAGCCCATCCTCTGTTAAAGTGAGACGAAGGAACAGGTTTATAATTTTGGAAGTAAGTAACTTACGCATGACCGTCATAAACACCCCAGAATTGCCAATCCCGCTCTTGACCAACATCAACAGCACCAAAAGCAAACTCATCTTCGCACGGCGAATTGCTCGGGAGTCTTAAGATATCGAATCTGCTTACGGAGTCCACCCCAGTAGCATCTTTTGCATCCGAACTATACGATTGTTCGCTAGCTTTGAGCTTTGCATTGGCAGCGTCCAGGTCCAGCGCTGGGTAGATGGCCTGCTTGAGGTCGGGTAGCTCTTTCGCCTGCGTAATCACTGGTGCGCCAGGTACGAATTGCGAAGTGAGCGTTATTTGCCAGAAGCGGTTCAAAAATTCGGATCTGAGTTCGTCGAAGCGTGGCGCGACAATGGACAGAACAACTGCGGCGCCAATGCCGATAGCATAGTAGTTCCTGCGTGACTTATTCTTTTGTCCCTGGACAGTGGATATGTTGCCAATTCTGCGGCTGAAAAATGTGGAATCCAGCCGGCTTTTGGTGCCACCAACAGTGCGAGCTTTACTTGAAAAAAACAGCGGACAGTCAACCCTGTTCAACCCAGACTGGTGTCGTGTGACCGCCCTGCGATAAAGCCAGCTGGCCGAGTGCCGAGCGCCAGCCGGTACCTGAGGCAGCATGTTTAGCGTTCCTTTGTTCCTTGAATATAAACCCAGTGAAAAATATTCAATGGAACAGTCGTGTTATAGAAGATATGGCCGAATCATGCAAGGAGTGAAAGGGAAATGCACAGCCGCACAGTGAAGGCTGTAAGTGGTGCCGGCCCGGGCTCGGCGTGTCTATCCATCCCTCTTTCGGTGGTCCAAGCGTCATGCTTCAATTTGTCTGCTTCGATGATTCTAAAAAGAAGCATTTAAAGCATCCAATTGAAGAGTATAGATTTTCAAGGGTACAATGTCTACATGAATTGCGGCGGTTTTGCGGGGTCTGACAGAAGCTTATCTAAAAGCTAAGATTCTGTCCCGCTTTCTCGGAACATTTCGAAATGTTTCTATAACGCTTCTTCACCACGCTGTAGAATTCGAATATGGAGACTGAGACGAGAGAAATGCAAAACCTCCGGCCTGGGGATAGCCCTGTTGCCGATGATGCAAGTCACACACGTCAATTACCACCTGTAGACGGCGGGAAGGATGCGTGGCTATTTTTAGCTGCGTGCTTCATTATCGAGGCTCTGGTCTGGGGTAAGTGTCTGTTCTCGAGCAGGGATGAATATGGACTGAATACATCAAGGATTTACGTTTTCTTTCGGAATATTCCAAGACTATTATAGTACGCACGAGCCTTTCAAGGACTCGGGCAATATTGCTATCGTCGGCACCTGTGCAATGGTGAGTGCAGCCCCGCCGAGCTTGTCCACAAGCCATACATAGGTAGCTAACACAATGAAACAGGGCGCATCATATATCCTGGCACCTTTGGCTTTCGCGTTGCTGGTTGCTGTTCCTCGATTCCGTCGCTGGGCCACTCCTGTTGGCTTTGTGATTATGTGCCTATCGTTGGCTCTCAGTTCGTTTTCGACCTCAATTACCCATTTAATTCTCTCCCAGGGTATAGCCTATGGGATTGGCGCGATTATTGGGTATGCGCCAACAATTATTTTCATGAACGAGTGGTTTGTCAAGAAAAAGGGTATGGCTTTCGGCACTATGTGGGTATGTATTTCTCTCTCCCCTAATTCAACGCCTATCTCGTCATGGCTGCTTATGCGGGCACAGGCTGGAACTGGGCTCTCAGGAGTCATTCTTCCCATTGTTTTGCAGTGGCTTCTTAATTCCTACGGATTCAAGACCACCCTTCGGATATATGCCCTTGTTCTGGCTCTCCTCTCGGCGCCATTGCTCTACTTTGTAAAGCCTCGACTCCCAATCGCGCAATCATCCCGATTCCGTCCATTCGACCTTCAGTTTCTGAAAAGCCCGACTTTCTTAGTCTATCAGACTTGCAACGTTATACAAGCGTTGGGATTTTTCCTGCCAACCATTTATCTGCCCAGCTATGCCCGCTCGCTCGGGGCTAGTAGCCTTACCTCGTCTCTCACCGTTACCCTTTTCAACTTAGCATCTGTGTTTGGATGTATCATCATGGGACACATGACGGATCGCTATGACGCCACGACTTGCTCCCTCGTCTCACTTGCTGGAAGCGCTCTTTCTGTCTTTTTCGTCTGGGGATTTTCAGTAACACTGGCCCTGTTGTACGTGTTTTGCATCACTTATGGCATATTTGCTGGATCCTTTACTTCCACCTGGCCCGCCGTCACCAACGCTGTTCACCGAAAAAACCCGTTGGCTGAAAGCAGCATCATCTTTGCCTTCTTGGAGGCTGGCCGCGGTATCGGAAACGTGGTCAGTGGACCGCTGAGCGAGGCTTTGGTTAAAGGTTACCCATGGATGAATGATTTGAAAGGAGGATATGGTACTGGATACGGTACACTGATCGTATTCACGGGGGTCACAGCAACCCTTAGTGCATTGAGCATCATGGCGCCCCCTATTAAACGATTGCTAAGGACATACTTTTAAATTGCGTCCCAAGCCACCCACAATTAGTTGTCTTCCGTTAGCCCGGATTGACAGTATCTGATCTGTACTTGAGGTTTACATGTTTCGCCATTAGCTCACTTCCTCCTTAACTTAAGGCGGAAAAGCTCTTTGCCGGCCATGTTCACGATGTTTTATTTTTATACGTTCAACTATATTAAAGCCCCTGGATAAAGTTTCCCCGTACTCAAATAACTGTGGGGAATCGTAGTATGCAGGGTTTAGAAGGTCAAAAACAACTTTTCTCGTGTGATACTGTTGCTATATGCACTTGTGCTATTCAATTGGGTCTTCTTAACAACACCTAACCTATTGTCTTCTGGAGAATAACTGAGTAGTTACCAATCATGACAGCATTCATAGATACTCCCCAGTAGCCCCGAACCGTGGATCAGATACTTAAGGAAAATGCAAGCCAGGCAAGGTGTCGATGCTGCACGAGTCGCCAATCTTGACCGCAGTCACAATGTTATCCAGAAAAATGCGCCTGTCGTTCAATCCAGTGGCCACTTTCTCAAATGTTCCAGATTGCCAACCGGCGTCGAATCAGGTACAGTGAGTGAATATCCACATACAAAGGGGATATAGATTTTTCAAAGTCGAGCGTGCACCTCCTCTCCAAGGGCATCCCATGCCTCGGGATTCCCAGATGGGGTGTTGCGAACTGGAAGCACCCAAGATATTTTCATCCGCATTGACCTATTTCACGAATTCATCCATTCGGCGCATAGGTTCCTTGTGAAGCATGCAATTGAGAACGTCTCAAGGCAAATTCGAAGAATTATCATCTGTAGTCCCGGTTACATTAGCCTAGGCTACTGTGCAATGAAGACGATTACAATCACGAATACAGCAAGATTTCCGCTGTCAATAAAATATCTTTGAGAGACAGCAGAAATTTGTTTTGTAACATACCAGCTTTCAATTGTATAGCCATTATCCCTTGTTTAGTTCTGTATCTCAACTACCTGGATGTCATCCGGCTTGATCATCGCACGGCCTACACTGCTCCCCAAGGTAAGAACGATCGGGATATAATGAAGCAGGCTATTCTGCGTATGGATACAACTCCAGGGCCCTTGCTAAAGATTCTCAGGGCGGACAATTCAGCAGCGAGGTTGTTGAAGATGAAGGTAGGCCACGAATCCCACACTCCGTCACATGGCCCCATCTTGATTGAGCTTCGCAATGACCTATACTTTTCTCGAGAGACGAGTCAAACAGCGTGTGTCAGTGAACCCACGGAGCAAAATTTTCAGGAGACGGCGTGTTTTCCATCGTTCAGTAACTTTGATGGTGTGGGCTTTGGACAGGAATTGGACATGCACGAATGGACGCTAGACCCCGGAATTGACAGAGATGCGTACACTTTGTATAGAAAAATTGAGGCGTCTCAATCTCAGGGTTTAAGGATCGTGTAGACGCAAGCTTTGGACCGTGCGATGACACCCTCTAATCAATATCCTCAGTCACAACTGCAGCTGACTGGTTAGCGTCAGGTGGGAAAAGTCTTTGCCGGCAGTAACATTGTCCTAACCACTTTATTGCTTCTTTCGGACTTCTCCACATTTTTGGGCAAGGAGTACCTTGAATGTAGAGAAGTGAGAATTAATTAAGTTATGATGAAGGATGCAGCTTCTAAACAATCGGTCTTGATGTTTTATCTGGTGGTTGATCCTCAATAGGCATAGCATAAAATAAATTAATGCGGACCGAACATTGAAACATAAAAACTCGAAATAACCGTCTGAGTCATGGGTTCTAACATTTGAACAGTTGTAGAATAGCGGAAAAGAATATACCCACTGCGATAGCTCAAGTAAATGACAGTGGAGTAGCTTACGTTGACAGCCCCGGATCTGCCCCAAGATCAAATAAACTTGCGTTACGCTATTGTTGTTTCTAGATTGGTGAGCGAATGGCAACGGAGAATTAAGAAGCTAAGTTTCCACTAAGCATGCAAGCTGTTTATCCCCTGAATGTTTTGCTACTGCGTAGTAATTGTATCCATACCCAGCATCCAGATGTCGTCTAGGCCGCTGCCGATCATCAGCAGCTGGATAAATTAGCAACAACCTAGGTCTTAGCCTAGGCCCGGGTTACCGGAGTAAAGAAACAATTGCGGTCCCTTTTTTCCCTATAAATTGGTCTTTGGTATCTACTGTTCGATTGTTTCGTTTTCCATAGGTAGCGTCGCTCCAATTAGTTTTCGGGCTCACCCGATTTTGCGCTTCCTTCTTTCTTTCACGCTTTTAGAGAGCAAATCAACAAGAATCGAAAATGCTTTCTTCTCTTCTCGTGCTCGCTGCAGCATCTGTAGCAACAGCTACTAGCAAGTCTTTAAGCGACATTTGTACTACGAGTGTCGTCCAGGCTGCTCTGCCGGATGGTATTATCCAGGGGATCACTCTGGATGATACTAGCGTTACAACCAATGTTGTCACCAACAGCTCAGTGAGCAGCAACTTCTTCCCAAATGCAGTGATCGACTTCTGCAACGTGACACTCGCTTATTCGCACGACGGACGAACAAATGACCGTGTTCTGCTCGAGATCTGGCTACCTGCTCCGTCCGCGTTCCAAAACCGCTGGTTGTCCACTGGGGGAGGGGGCTATGCCATCAACTCCGGCGACAGTTCTCTCCCAGGAGGTATTATATATGGCGCGGCAGCAGGCATGACAGACGGCGGCTTTGGTAGTTTCAGCACCAATGCCGATGCCGTGATGCTTCTCGCCAACGGCACACTTGATTATGAAACTTTGTACATGTTCGGCTACAAGGCGCATTGGGAGCTAAGCAAGATCGGCAAGGCACTCACCAAGAACATCTTCGGCCTTTCCGACAGTAAGAAGCTCTACTCGTACTACCAGGGCTGTTCCGAGGGTGGCCGAGAGGGATGGAGTCAAGTGCAACGCTACGCTGAAGAGTGGGATGGGGCCAGTATAGGTGCTCCAGCCTTCCGTTGGTCGTTCCAGCAGACCCAGCACTTGTACTCGAACATCGTCGAAAAAACACTGGACTATTACCCACCCCCCTGTGAGCTCGAAAAGATTGTCAACGAGACCATTGCCGCGTGCGACCCGCTGGACGGAAAGACAGATGGAGTGATGTCTCGATCTGACCTCTGCTTGTTGCACTATGATATCAAAAGCACGATTGGCAAGCCGTACTATTGCGCCGCATCAACTGGTTCTAGTGGTCCGTTCAAACTAGCCAAGAGACAAGGCCCTCCTGGTGGTAGCTCACCCACCCCAGCACAAAACGGCACTGTGTCGGCCAAAGGAGTGGAAGTTGCACAGACAATCCTCAACGGGCTGCACGACTCTGAAGGTCGACGCGTATACTTTTCCTACCGCCCTGGTGCAGACTTTGACGATGCTCAGACTCAATACAACTCCACTACGGGCAAATGGGAGCTCTCAATCGACCAACTCGGTGGTGAGCATATTGCGTTGTTGATCTGGAAGAACGGAACTACTCTGGACTCACTGGATGGAGTCACGTACGACACTCTCAAGAAATGGATGATTTCTAGCATGCAAGAGTATTACAGCACATTGCAAACTACATGGCCAGACCTAACACCTTTCCACAAGGCCGGCGGGAAGGTAATTCATTTCCACGGTGAAGCCGACCCAAGTATCCCCACTGCCTCCTCGATCCGCTACTGGGAATCAGTGCGTCAGATTATGTATCCCAACGAAAGTTACACCGATGGTGCAGACGCTCTGAAGGAATGGTATCGTGTCTACACCGTTCCGGGTGCCGCTCACTGCTCTCCGAACCCGCTCATGCCAAATGGCCCTTGGCCACAGACGTCGATAGGTAACCTCATTGATTGGGTTGAAAACGGTGTCACGCCAACAACATTGAATGCCACTGTTTTGCAGGGCGACAATATTGGTGACAACCAGCAGCTTTGCGCTTATCCATTGCGTCCTTTGTGGAAGAAGGGTAAGATGGAATGTGTTTTCGACCAGGCTTCCATTGATACATGGAACTATGACCTTGATGCCGTCCCTGTTCCAGTTTACTAGCAATGTTTTGAAGAGATTGATGCTGTATCTTTCAGTTTTATTCTTTAATTAGCCAATAATCTGATGCAGTTTCTCATGTCCTTTAAGCAAAACAAATACCAATTAATTCTTTAATTCCAATCTAATACCAAAAAGAGCGCAACAAGCGTAAAACACACGAGGAACAAAAACCATCTTACCACCAGTGCAGGCCTGCCAAGTCTGATGAAGGAGGTCCGCGTTCGCATCCTGTTAGGACAGCGCTCCTTGTGAGAGAGCTTGTTCCAAGTGTCACACTTTGATCTTCACCACTCGCGTCGTGTCCACAGTATTCCTTGTCCTCCATATCATCTTGGGAGCACCCTAGCGCCTCTTGATTTTCATGTCTAGGGGTTAGAGTAGGTTGGTGTTTCCTTTTTTTCTCTTCTTCGGTGCAGCCGGATCTCTAAACACCTTAATAGACCTTTTGAGGCATACAAGTACCTCGAGTAAGATGTGCAAAAACTCTTGAATAAATCTGGCATGCAGTTTCCCATTTAGTTGCGAAAAATCTCGGAAATCTCTATCCAGCTTGTTATACTCGGTTTCACATGCGACTCTAACTCGTTGTAGGAAATGGACCTCTGTCATCCATGTATCGAGTTTACATCTTCAGAAGAAAGGACTGGTTTTCTCCCAATTGATATCTCGGAGAACATCAAATAACTCCTTTATCGGCATCTGCGCCGCAATTTCCGTCATATGACCCTTTGCAAGCTCCTGAAGACCTGGAAGCTTGTATTTTTTGGATGCCATGTATATTTCGATACTTCGTCGGTAATCTGTTTTGACCACATTCGTGTACCCATACTCCAACGTCGCGATCCTTTCCTAGGCCCCAGTTGCATAGTAGTGGACTATTGTATGGCCAATACTTCCATCCAAATCTTTCATTTCAATACAATTTGTGTGAGACCCATAATTTCCGCATATCACCATTCGCGCTTGCCAATCTCTAGTGAATTCGTAGACTCATCGGTATCAGATTGCGAGTGGCCATATAGAAAGACTTTTCGTTCCCTTTCCCTGTGGTGATTAAGGTGTATGAGGAGAGTCTATATGGACTGCTCACGTAAAGGTCAGTGCCTAGCAGTTAGAATATACCAGCATAAAAAGTTGACACAAAAAAAGGGAATAGGCAAGATAACATACGAGACCGCGGGACGGTTACCCAATCTAGAATGTTGAAAGTGATTCTGAAAGGACTGGCTATGGCCATACCAAAGGGTGGTTAGTAAGAAACAACGCCAGTCAATTTTAGTTTAGTTTTAAGACGAGCATACCTCTAGTATAGAATAGCCAAGCTCATTAATGTTGAATTCCTCGTACTGATTCTCGTGATGATACCAAGCCCCTCCCGAACGGGCCATGTCCCTGCCGTTGGACATCTACCGACTATGCAAAAAGGCCCCGCACAGGGCCTCGACTGTCGATACTTACTTTATTCTATCACACTGCAACGTGGTACAAGTGTAACAGATGCGGGTCGTATAAAGCTTAGATGAAATTATTTAAACCATTGATATTCCATTTTTGAAGCCGAATCATTATTATAATACCCTTTTTCAAAAACATTCTACATACAAACCAGCATGTCCTCTAAGCAAAGAGAGACCAAACCAACAGTTGGCGGTGCCAACCGCTCCATACAAGATCTATTCCGCCTCGACGAGCGGACAATCGTGGGTACGTAAATTAGCAGAAAATTTGTTGTAAAGTGCAAACAGAATAACAACGTCAATAACAGTTACCGGTGGAGGTGGTGTCGTCGGACTCGAGGCTGCGCGGTCTGTCCTTGAAAGCGGCGGCGACGTGGTTTGTCTAGACCGTCAGGATGAGCCTCTTCAGGATGCATGGAGTGCGGAAACCCTTGGAAATATTATCTTACACTAGACTAACATTGATTTTCTGTTTTATTTTGAATAGAACTCGTCGAGGAAACTGCCGCCAAACACGGAACAAAAGCCTGGTATTATCAATGCGATATCACCAACGAAGAGGACGTCACGCGTGCTTTTTCCAATGCAGTCTCTGGAGCCCGTTTCAAACTCCGTGGACTCCTCTGCGCCGCTGGAATTTCCGGGGAAGGCCCATCGGTCGATTTTCCCATCGAGCAACTACGAAAGATAGTAGACATCAACGTGGCTGGAACGTTCTTATGTGCACGAGCAGCCGCCCGAGAAATACAAAAACATGGAGAGCCCGGCAGTATCGTGCTCATAGCTAGTATGAGTGGTCATGTATACAATCAAGGAGTCGACACTACCGCGTACAACTCCTCCAAAGCCGCCGTCGTCCAGATGACGCGCTCGCTGGCTGCGGAATGGGGTAGTCGGGCCGGTATTCCGCTGATCAGGGTCAATTCGCTTTCGCCAGGGTATATCAACACTCGGATGTCGATTGGCTCGATGTCGGAGCCTGGTATGCGAGAGTTATGGACGAATGGGAACATGTTGTCGCGAATTAGTGAGGCGCACGAGTACCGCGGTGCAATCATGTACTTGCTGAGTGACGCGAGTAGCTACATGACTGGAGCAGATATGAGAGTCGATGGGGGACACACAGCTTGGTAAAGTTTATGCAGGAATAGATTATATCGTATGTACTACAGCAATTAGTTATGTCCGCTCGATCGAATATTCTATGTACCGGCATCGCTCAAAACACTCTTCTTTAACCAGTCGTACGCCTCTTGATATATCTTCTCACACGCTTCTTTCTCCACTGCAATATCTCCCAACTCCCCAACAATACCATGCGTGAACCCGTGTGAGCAGCCTGTGGCTAGTGTCCACTTGTAGTTCCCCTTCTCAAACTCATTTTTCAACTGCTCCACGCGATCATCCAACCCAGCCAGGCGATGCATCATTAGCTGTGCTTCCAATCTCAGCATATCCCATTGTGCGCCAATGATGTAGATCCAAGGAGGGAGGTCTTCCGGTTTTGCATAGCAAGGGCTCAACAGCGGATCCCGCCGGTTCTGTCCCGGAGAAACATATCCCCAATCAAAAAACGACGCAAGGTGCTGCAGCACATCTCTCGGACCATCAGTGTACGGCCTCGCGGCCAGCTTCTCTTTCGCCAGGCGCCCAAAGTCCACAACAGGGTAGTATGCCACTGCTGCTTTGACAATTCCCTTAAGGCCTGGTAACTGTGCTGCAGAGAGTGCCAGGTTTCCCCCTGCGCTGAAGCCGCCAATAGCCACTCTAGATTTATCGATTGGTAAAAGCTCATCTTCCAAAACTGCGTTGGCAACAGCGGCAATGTCGTGCGTAGCAGTGGGGAAAGGATGCAGAGGAGCTTTGCGATAATTCAAGCTCACCACTAGCATCCCAGTTCTTTTGGCCCAAGAGACACAAAATCGGTCATCAAACTGCGCGTCACAAATAGCGAAGCCGCCGCCATGGATATCCAGGTATAGCGGTAGTAAGCCTGGAGTACTCCTCGAGTAATAATCCGGAGGGAAAAAAATCCGCGTCTCCAAATCCGGTCGACACGGGTATTGCTTGATCAGTGTCGGCCGATTTTTAGAATTGGGTCGAATGAAAAACCGAGCGACAATGAAAAAAGTTTTCGTGATGGATTTGAATAGCCATAGTCTAAGAAAACAATTGATGCTGTGTAGAACCGTTGGCTTCTTCTTCGGAAGGGGTGGTAGGGATTCGGTGGCGGGTTTCTGTCTCCCTGGCTCTACCTGAACGTCTGCCGACTGTGTCGAGGCCAGTGGTTCTACCGCCATATTGGAAATTGGCTTTGGGCCGTGTTCCCAAAGCTGAGTCTGAATCTTCGGAACATCTGAAAAAATGAAAGATGTTGCAACCAACATTTGAAGTTCGGTCCATGCTATTCCACTTTTGTCGTAGCTGGTGGTTCCCCTCACTTTTTGTGGGCCATCATCACATGTGGGATTGATGCTGCCGACATCGACAAGATTCTATATTGGTTATATAATAAGTGAGTGTTTCAATTGATTATTTAATTTTTTCAAGACTTCGCTGTGTATCTATCATGAGAAAAACTAAAAATATACTGAAAGCGGAAAGTTGGTATTTACACATTACATTCTAAGATATATATATTTTTAGTAGGCTCTCAAGTACTTTTGAAAAATATAATTTTCATTCACATAAATCGACGTAAAAATGAATAGTCTAACCTGAATCTAGACTATCCACTAAACAAAGGCTTGTAATACTTTAAAAATAGTGATAATTGCTCCAATGCTCGCTTTAGAGTCACTGAAAACCGATGATGCGGCACCAGTCTGGTGAGAAGCAGCGGCAGTGGATGTGGGAGATGATCCGGACTATTGATTTATATTAGCAACGCCTTTTCGTGTTCCAAAAAATAGTAGTAATCAATAGGAGCAAAGAGAGATTTAACGTCAAGCGAAGAAAATAAAAAGGGAGAAAAAAAACGGACTCTTACGGAGCTCGGAGTAGACGCAGTAGAACCGGAACCGGTAGATGACAAGACACCTGAACTGGTCGGAGTAGCAGCAGCAGCAGTTGTGGCCACAACAGACGAGGTTGCTCCACTGGCTGTGCCTGTAGAGACAGAAACGGTTGCCGCTGCTGTTGCCGCAGAGGCCGAAGAGGGACTGGGCGTAGCATCATCACTGCATGACTTTGCTGCACTTGCGACATCATCGCCGTAATACTGCCAAATATCCTCTGTGAGAGCGCATTCTAGGCATTTTTTTAAGTCCGAAGTGAAGGTAGAATTTGAGCAGTAATTGTCTGTGCGCGATATGAGAATTGCGTCGCCTGTTTGTTGTGATGCGTTAGCGGGAAGACTTTGGATGTTGGCTTTCTCAGTTTGTTGAAAAATGAAGGTAAAAAATACCGCAGTTGGCATGACACTCATAAAGAGGAGTTCCAGGTGCTACCTCTTGACGCTTTTCCACATGCACATTTCCCGGCAGTTTAAACGCAACACTGCAAAGTAGAAAAGTGGAAAAAGCAAGAACTTGAGAGCTCCTCATTTTGGACGTGCTGGCGTAGCTTCACTGTAGTAGAAACAAATAGCGCAATGTAACACCGTTCTAAGGAACAAAAGACATGACTTAAAAAATTAGCTATTGTAGGAAAGCTCTGGTTATAAACAGTCCGCGGCAAAACCCACGGTATACCTAAAATGCAATGTGTAGCGCCGAATGTCGGAATCCGCCGAGTCATGCTTTGACCATTGGTGGCCTCATGCGGATGCAACATTCACCGGTTAGTGTATGCAGAATGTAGCGAAAGAAGCCTTTGGCGTTAAGGTTACATGGAAAACCTGGAAAGGCGCATGCTAGGGTTATCTGATCCGAGGAGACCCACCTGGAGATGCTTTTCGCACTTCTTATTGGAAAGTGTCGTGTAAGTGGGTCCGTATAAACCAACCATAGCTCGCTAGATCATCTAATCTAATCTTATCTGATTTGTCTCTCCAGTCGGAATCGGCCGACTTAGCTCGTCGAAAGAGAAAAATCTCGCAGGACAGTCACAGTAATTGGATACGTAAAAAGTATCCACCATTGGCTTTACTAGTGTTGCATCGACGGCCAGGCCAATTGATTCAACCACCAGCCACCGAACTACCCGTTGAGCTACAGAGGTGTGTCTAGACCTTGTGACATGAGTTCTTTCTCCGATTTTCGGGAGTGGGGAGGAGTAGCAGGCATAAGTAGCTGTAAATAAACAGACATGTATTTGTACCCGGCATTCCCGCATTTTTTTCCATGTTGTCGAGCCATAACCGAATCATGAAGGCCATTCAGATACTGCCGATCGTGGGCTTGTTAACCACCACTGCCGTAGGGCAGTTGGATTCTGATATGGGCCCGGCTGCTTTTCTATGGCCCTCAGATAGAGCCTTTTTAGAAGTAAATGATAACAACGCACCGTGTGGTTCTGCTGCTGGTGTTGTCAATCGAACGAACTTTCCAATGAGTATGTATTCACACCAACGAATCTGGAGTTCGAGAATCAGAATTTGACTTGATTAGGCAATGGTGCGGTCGCTATTGTTCTGCAAGACGAGTCTTATAACATTAATCTCGCCGTCTCTTATGACAGCAGTAGGTCTCTCCGCTAGCCCTAACCCTAACCCTTGCCCACTGACCAACCCATGTAATATCAGATCCAACCAGCAACGACAACTTCACCACCCTCGTCTCCTCCAAAAGCTTTCCTGACCTCGAGGCTGGCCATGAATGCTACTCGGTCCCCAATACGCCCTCGAGCGTGTCGTCAGGCTCCAACGCAACACTGCAGCTAAGTTACATTTCCGAGGGCGAAACTGACACCAACAAAACCTACTATGTCTGTGCGGACATCACTTATGTGAAACTCACAGACTTTACGACGGATGTCCCGTGTTTCAATGTTTCCATTGACAACCCCACGGCAGTGACTAGTTCCCTGGCAGTCGGCGCGACGGCTACATCTACTAGCCCTGCGTCTTCGTCTTCATCGTCGTCATCAACAGGCGGCGGCGGAAGTGGACTCTCTGGTGGTGTGATAGCCGGTATCGTGGTGGGATCAGTGGTTGGCGGGTCTCTCATTCTGGCTGCGTTGGTTTTCTTGTGGCGACGCAGCCAACAGAAATCCCGACGAGAGAAGAATGTTGCGTTGAAAATGAACGAGCTTACAAGCGTGAATCGGCCGAATCATTCCAGGGAGGAAAACTAGTGTTGAAACTTGGGCCATAGTAAATCAGCAACTCTAGTCTTCTTGGGTTGCATGAATGATTGAATATAGGACTGACATGTTATCATGATATACGATCTAATAATGCAAGCATGATCTGTCAGAGCAAACTAAGTCTAACATCGGCTTCATTTATTCCTCCAGTGGTAACACCGCGTAAAGACATAAATATTTAACTCATTAGATACATTATCTACGTACAACCGTTACCAAAATCCATTTCCTATTGTCCTTTTATTGTTGTTGTCAAATACAGTCAACCTTATTTTGATATCATTCCCCATATTCATTCATGTCAGTATTATTGCGAGACGTGTCTTCATGCTAATCAATTACTTGCAGCTCCCGATATTAATTAATACCGCCGACGCCTCCACTGGCAGGTGGTCCTGCTATACAACGCAGACCCTCTCCAGTAGATGTACGATCTTATCGATGATACCGTACAATCATTGAAAAAAAAATTATCCAGGCTACGGGTAGAAGGGGCTATAAATCCTCCATTTTCTAAGCCTACCTATTCCAAAGCGTCGCGATATGTGAATTGCCAGAGGATGACTTGGCCCAGAGCAACTACGCGCAACTAAGCTTGAAAGCCATAAATTATTTCTTTGAATCCAGTTGATCTCTACGAAGGATTTATTTGCAAAATGCGAATTGATTATACCATAGATCGAGTGCCCAAGAGGCTCCTGGTTTTTTGGTGCAGCTGCTAATATAGCTTTATATATATATATATATATATATATTAAAAGATCAAAATCACCACGTAATGGAACTGATGTGGCTATCGCTTCACTCAATAAACACATGAACCGCCGTCGTACATATGTAAGCCTGTGACTAGTAGACTTAGAGCAACACGTATCAACTCGGAGCACTATCCAAAATAATTAAACGAGACACCTGACTCGAAGCACTGGGAACATGCATAATTGGGCGTTTATCAGAGGAAAATTGGGCATCGCGTTTCTCTCCGACATTTAGTTTACTGCAAGAAAGCTTGAACCCCGGAGCTCCCCCGGATTCCCCACATTTCCGTCTGCATAGGGACGCTGCGTATATAACCAAAGCAAACGGATTTGCTGCCGAGCTGAATCTTCGTTGTTTGCCAAATACACACGCAAAAATGGCAGACAACAATGGAAGAGACTCTTTGGACATCAAAAAGGATACTGCAACACTAGAATATGCACCCTTGGAGGATCCGTTTCGGTTTTCCGAAAGACCGGCGGAATGGCACCAAGAATTTAATAAAAAGCTCCTCCGCAAGATTGACTTACGAATGCTACCGTTGCTATCTTATATGTTCTTGATGAATTATCTCGACAGGAGTAATCTCGCTCAAGCAAAGCTGGGCGGGCTCAGCGAGGATCTCGGCCTTCATGGCACTCAATTCAACACGGCCACATCGATTTTGTTCATTGGCTATCTGCTCATGCAGCTTCCATCCAATCTCATCTTTACTAGACTACGACCGGCGATCTACTTACCGACTGTCATGATCGTTTGGGGGGTTATATCAGGCTGCCAGGCTGCTACAAAAAGCTTCGGCGGCCTTCTCGCGACAAGATTTTTGCTTGGATTTGCCGAAGCGCCTTATTTCCCCGGCGCAGTTTATTTGATGTCGACATGGTATACACGCAGTGAGCTGTCCAAACGATTTGCCTTTTTCTACGCTGGGCCTGCCTTGGCCAATATGTTCGGCGGACTCATTGCTGCGGGAGTGTTGCGTGATATGGACGGATACAGAGGCCTGCAGGCTTGGCGATGGTTGTTCATAATCGAGGCGATAATGACTGTCTCTGTTGCTGTCTTTGCTTTCTTCGTTCTCCCTAACTTTCCCCATACAACGACCTGGCTAGGCGAAGAGGAGCGTGCTTACGCTGCTTGGAGGATCGCTTCTGACATTGGTGAAGCGAGCGAGCACGATGCCGAGGAGGAACAAACGAAAAAATCTTTGTTTTACGCTGCAAAACTGGCGATTATGGACTACCGCACTTGGATCTTCGTTGTGATGCAACATTGCGTGCTGCTCTCGCAGACAGTTACCTTCTTCTTCCCATCGGTAGTCAACACATTAGGGTATGACAATATCACGACACTGCTACTCACCGCGCCTGTCTGGGTTGCCACGTTCCTTCTAAATCTGTTTGTGTTATGGTCCGCTTCTCGAACCAATGAACGCTGTCTGCACCTGTGTTTGTCAATGCTTCTCACCATCATTGGCAATATCATGCTCATCACCATCCATCTCCGGGGTCCGCGCTTCTTCGGAATGTTTCTAATGGCGATGGGCGCACAGCCCGCCTTTATGATTGTCCTGACTTGGATGTCAAACACTTTTCCACGGCCACTTGGGAAACGAGCGGCTGTGACTGCACTCGTCAATATGATCGGAAACACGTCAAACATCTACGGCTCCTACTTGTACCCGTCTAGTGCCGCCCCGCAGTATGTATTTGGTGGGGCCACCGTTGCCGGCGAAGGTGTTGTGTGCATTTCTTTTGCAGTGGTGATGCGATTTATCCTCGTGAATGAGAACAAGAAGTTGGATGAGATAGAGCGCGAGGGCGTCTCTGCTGCTCCTAGGCTGACTGTGAAGGACCGAGAGAGGAAAGATCTAGCGCGGACCGGGTTTCGTTACATGTATTGATTTCGCATTTATGAAATTATTTTGAGGCAGAGCAAGATCTGTCGGAATTTTCAAGAAACAAGTGAGTTTGTGGAGCTATCCATATAAGATTAAGACGACTCCGCGCACATGCCCACCTGCCTGATTTCTCAGGCATTTGAAAACAGAATCTATACTGAAAACATTTGAATCTCCACCATGGATTTTATCTATGCACCGGCATTAAACATGTATTAATAATTATAACATAGCATAGGGTGGAGACGCCCATGGCTTACGGTATTTGAGCCAATGACGGGCGCGGAGCGATATGCACTTCACCACTATCTCCGGCCCTCGACTGTCATTTGCCACAGAATCATAAGCCACATATGCAACGCCAAATCAAGATTAAAAATTTCGTGTTAGCGTCATCCCCGGTGTTAGATCGGCTGGTAGATGCCTCTCGAACCAAAATTGGTGCTGTGGAAGTGGCTCCTTCCAAACACTTCATGTCACGGAATTCCGTGACGTGTGTCTTATATCCGCTATCACCGTTCTCCCGTGTATAGAAGCAATGGAAGGCCTTGCATATAAATACTTTGAATTGACACCCAAAAAATTATTCAGTCCAGCAACTCAAATTAACAAAAACATTATTTACTCCTCTTAAATCTCAAAATCACTTTTGTCTTTGATTGTCTTTAAGAATATCGAGTGTATCTCGGCTAGTATTCAAACATGCCTCAACACAAATTCAACAAGCTCGAGGGCGCGCGCGTCTTGGTCCTCGGGGGAACTTCAGGTATTGGTTTCAGCGTCGCTGAAGGTTCTCTCGAATACGGCGCCTCGGTCGTGATCGCCTCTTCAAACCCTGAAAAGGTAGAGAAGGCGATCTCACGCCTCCGCGAGGCCTACCCCGAACTCTCGTCGCGCGTCTCCGGCCAGGCAATCGACCTATACGACATTAGCACGATGGAAGCTAGCATAAACTCGCTTTTGACATTCGCTACCAAGGACGGAAAGAAAATCGATCACCTTGTCAACACAGCCGGCAGCCCTGGGTCCGCCCCGTCGCTGTCCGAAATCACACCTGAGCAAGTCGGCGGCTCCAACCCACGGCTTGCAGGAATTATGATGCTGGCCAAGCATGCTCCTAAATATATGGAAGCCGGGCCTCAGACGAGCATCACTCTGACGACTGGGACCATGCTCTTCAAGCCGATCAAAGAATACACCACCGGCATCCCATGGGCCGGTGCAGTCGATTCGGCCGCACGTGCGCTATCAATCTCGCTGGCACCTTTGCGCGTCAATGTGGTAGCCCCTGGCGCAATTGATACCGAGCTTTTGCAATCGATGGGGCAGGGAAATGAACAGATAAAGGAGGCTACCTACAAGTTGTTTCGGGATACAAACTTGCTGGGGATTCTGGGACGTCCAGAGGATACAGCCGAGGCGTACCTTTATCTTATGAAAGATCGATTTGTTACTGGCCAAACTATCTTAACCGATGGTGGAAGACTCCTCAAGTAGAATCTCTGAGTGACGGCGATGAAGATTTGCGAGATGGGGCAGAACCAGTAATAATAATGTGTCATGCAGAATTCCAAATGAAATATACAACTACCTAGTTGAAATTTTGTTTTTCGTCTGATTTCATGCTTAACTCTCATTAACACTAACTAAACTGTATATGTCCCGATTCGGATATTGCGAGTCGGAACATCTCGCCGCGCATGCGGCCCGCGCGGCCCGCTGCAAGTTAATCGACTGCTACTTAACCTCAACGTCAATGGGATACTTGAATGACGATTATCATATCAAATGGGAAAGGAATTATCCTCTTAAATTCCTCACCATGGAAAGAAGCAAAGAAGACAAAACAACTTTGCAATCAGCAACCATCATCACAGGCTTAACGAATGATGCCCCCAAAGACGTGGAAAAATCTATTGCAGAGCGAGATGCAGTGGAATCAACCAACCAACCAACCAAGTCCAAGGGTTTCTTGCCATTTCTCGCACTAGTTTCAATTCCAGACAATGCTAAAGATGCGGATCGTCGATTGAAACTTGGCCTCACTTCGATTATCTCTTTGGCAGCCATGGCAGCTCCACTCGGAAGTACAATTCTGATGCGTATGTAATCTTCTATCCCAAAAATTCCATATCGACAGAAAATCTCTAATATATTGCATAGCCGTTTTGAAATACATTGCCAAAGACTTGGACTCAACCCCGACAATTGTCAATTTATCCGTTGCTTTCTATTCCCTCGCGGTGGCTTTTACACCGCTATGGTGGTCCTATCTCTCTGAGCTATATGGCCGCCGAGAGATTTATTTGATCTCATTTTTGCTGCTAGCCATTTTCAATGTCTTGGCTGCCGTCAGTGTTGATATTGGCATGTTTATTGCCACTCGTGTTTTGGCTGGAGGAGCCTGTGCGAGTGTCCAGGCCGTCGGAGCCGGCACTATTGCAGATCTCTGGGATGTTAAAGAAAGAGGAAGAGCCATGGGAATTTTTTTTCTTGGCCCGATGCTAGGCCCGCTGATATCGCCAATAATCGGAGGCGCTGTGGCTATCAAATGGAACTGGCGCAGCACTCAATGGGTCATGGTTATCTATGGGGTTTTAGTCTTTCTTTTGGTTATTTTCTTCCTCCCAGAGACATCAAATATGCAAGGTCGCCAGCATCAAAAAACAGATTACGAGAAACAAGACAAGTCCCCGACGCGGTGGATTTCCACGGCGGTAAATGTGATTGTCGCTCCAATCAAAGCGGCTCGCTTGTTGCGTTTTATGCCAATTCTGATCACTGTTTACTATGCCGGTATGACATTTGCAAGCTATTATCTTGTGAACATCACCATACAAACGGTTTTCTCATCTTCACCGTACTCCTATTCTCCATTGATTGTTGGTCTGCTCTATACTCCGAGCGCTTTGGGTGCAATTATTGGCTCGGTCTTGGGTGGGAGATGGACCGATTACATTATGAATCGGGAAGCAACAAAAGCAGGTCGATATGATGAAAATGGAAATATCCAGTTCCACCCGGAGGACCGGCTACGAGAGAATGCCTGGATTGCGGCCTTTATATACCCCGCGGCGTTGGTCTGGTTTGGATGGACAGCTAACAAGCATGTCTTTTGGTTTGTACCGGTAAGTTGATCCAGTATTAACCATTTGAAAGCCACTTTACTAAATATACCTCAAATACAGTGCCTCGCCACGTTCTTCTACAGTTTCGGCATGATGCTAGTCTCCAACGTCATGACGACCATGCTCACCGAGTTCGTACCGAAACGCTCGAGTACGGGGGTGGCAGTCAATAACCTCTTGCGCAATTCTTTAGCATGTGTTGCGCTTGTGGTCGCTGATCCCCTGATTAATGCTATTGGGGTTGGGTGGTTGCTAACCATGGCTGCCTTCATTTGCTGGCTCAGCGGTCTTGTACTCATTCCGATGAGGTTCTATGCGGACAGATGAAGGAAAGACATGGCTGAGAAGCTTCCAGCCCTTTCTTTGTAATGTTTTTCACACTTATAGCTGCGAATATTTATAGATAGTGCAAATAACACTTGTAATCAAAACAAATCTAACTCATTACTGATAATTGTTGATGTATTTTTGAGTTTAAATTAGTAAATTCTACGCGTAATTAGGTCATAAAATCGTTCCTGTATCACATAATAATGAATATAATCACCAAGAAATACTATATAGGTACAGCAAAAGATATATGATCGTCAAACCTTATTCCGCGATTAGTTTACGCTGTTGAACCGTGCGTGCGGCTCAGGCACCAGTCTCTTCTCCCACCAGCACCTGGTAAACAAACACATCGCGTCGCAGCCACTGTCAAACAGAAAACTAGAAAGCGTATTTGGTTTTGTGATTATTTTTTGGGTAAATTCAGCAGATACATATCAAATTTCTGTGTCATTAGTTTAACGCAGCGCCCTGCTCGAGATGGACCGGTTTTACCTCGAAAATGCGGCTCAATACCGCAACATGGTCCAGGCGTTCAGCACCACACCGGTGCCACAAGCAAAGAAATCCGCCACAGAGACAACAAGCCCGGAAATGATTGTCAGCGCCAGGATCCGGCCTCTGCTAGACGAGGACATTGCTGCTGGATTTCCATGTGCCGTCTACCCCCGGTCTGCGCAGACCGGCGATGCTGGTGTGGTGGACATTCACGATCTCTACAATCACCCGAGGGGGCGGCCTATACTCAAGGTACGATGGAACTAAAGATATTTATAACTCAAATTTTGCTGATTACATTACTCAAGTCCTCTAAATACAAGGTAGACAGACTGTTCAACTCTCAGGCAACAACCAGGGAGATTTACGAAAATGCCGTGGAGCATCTAGTTCCGTTTGCCTGGAATGGAGGGATTGGAACGCTTTTCGCATACGGTCAGACAGGCTCTGGCAAAACTTTTACAGTCAGTCACCTAGAAAAACTCGTGGCTGCGTCCTTGATGGACGGTAGTCTCCAGGGCCAAAGAGAAATGTACATGACCATCATCGATCTCTCCGGAAATTCGGCCTACGATTTACTTAGCTCCCGGAAACCAATCTCCATTCTTGAAGATTCATTTGGAGTGACTCAACTAGCCGGGGCAAACGAGCACCCGGTAAAGGACCGAGACGAAGTGATGAATCTAATTGAGCGAGCTGCGTCCTTTAGGCGGACGGCACCAACCTTCAAAAATGACGCTTCGTCTCGTTCGCACGGCATCTGTCGTATTCGTATCAGAAACCCAGCTACAGACTCAGACGGGCTCTTATACCTGGTTGATCTAGCCGGATCTGAAGCGGCTCGCGACGTCGCAGTACACGGAGCCGACCGCATGCGCGAGGCGCGTGAGATCAATATGAGCCTGTCGGTGTTGAAAGACTGCATTCGCGGCAAGGTCGAGTCAGACGCCATCGCATTGTCAGGTATCCCCAAGTCAAAGCAGAAAAAACCACGCGTACCGTTCCGGCAAAGCGCACTGACCAAGGTCTTGAAACACGTTTTTGACCCTACTGGCCGCCGAGCCTGCAAGACGGTGGTTATAGCCTGTGTAAATCCAAGCTTGGCCGATGTGTCACCGAGCAAAAACACACTACGGTATGCGGAAATGCTGCGCGTTCTGGTTCCGACGAGCAAGACGGAATCTGACCCAATGGCCCCTATGGCTTGGACGAATGAACAAGTGAAAGCTTGGATAAAGAAGAACGTACGTTTTGAATCAATAATTTATTTCCTTTCGTCCTTTTATGCTAACTAATTGCCAGTCAGGCGTTCCTCCTATCGACTCTGCTGCGTTGGCTCCTACTGAGTCAGGCGCCCAGCTACTTCGCCTTCCGGTCGTTGACTTTGAACGGCGATGTCTAAAGACGCCCGGTGTCAGTACGCAGCAGGCCAAAGCATTTAGGTCAAAATTGTGGCAAATGCACGTTGACTCGCAGCGTTCCGACGACAAGTCGAATACACCGCAGTTAAACTCCAAAGGGTCGACTGAGTCTGATACCATGCTTTCTCGCCTAGGGCTATCAAACGCCTCATCGAGCCGGGATGCAAATCCCACCGCTACAGAAATCCCATTCAAAGAGCGCATTCGCCCAAGTATGGTTGTTAGCTGGAATGACCCGCCTGGTCATAATTCCAAGATCGATATCCCCGGGGGCATTAAATTGGCTACCGTACTTTGCCCTGTTGAAGCGGTACAGGAAACTGTCAAAGGAGGTTTTGAGCATGCATTGGATTTTACAGGGAGTGATACGAAAACTAATGGTCCCCGGTATTTGTGCGCGCTGATCACGCCGGGCCAAACGGCAGATGCTTATGAGCTCAATCTATGGCGACAGATTATCATCGATGTGAGTATGATGGAGAGTGAAGTTATCCTTGAGTATGATACGGGGACTAGGTACTACTATATGTCTGTTTGATGGAGTATATTTGGAAAGGTACCTCAATTGATCAATTGATGTAGTAGAGAGTGACACCTTTCTGCGTTTTATATACGGAGGATAATTGTATGGTCTGCAGCCTTATGTGAATATTAAGATCAATGGTCTTCAATTGGCCTGTCGGTATGCCCATCCAAATATTTATGAGCGAATCAAATCCTACATTTGTGCCTATTCAAGGCTTGTTTCCCTGGCGAGTCATGCGCTCGGCTTGCTATCCGACAATGCGGGGAGCGATTCCCATTATTGGCTGAATCTCATATTTCCCCAAAATATAAATGCGGGGAGTCCGTCCCAAAGCGGCAATCGGAGAGAAAGCCTGTCCCAGAGAAGAATCGGACACCAACCCCCATCGCGCCTGATGATTGCTAAGTTGTAACCAAGCATTGAGCGCGGACCATCCCCGTGGGGTCTATCAATGAATTCCTAGTCTCTCCATGAAATACCATCGACCGTCCGTCTACTGCGCTGTTGTCTGTCGCGAATTTTCCTATTGCGCGTCACAACAAGAGGAGGCAGGTAACAATGGAAGCTCCCGAAAAAGTAGACCCCTCGTGCCACATTGAGCTGTCGACAGCCGGGTTACAGGGCGTCGATGCTGAGCGACAGGCCATGTCGATCGAATTTGCCTCGCGCGATGCCGACTGGCACAATGCAACGACCAGAAAACTGCTGTGGAAGATTGACTTGCATCTGCTGCCGTGGGTTGTGCTGATGTATCTGACGAATTTCCTGGATCGAAAGTATGTTATTTCCCATTCTCGAAGACATTCCAAATACTAATGGCTATTGTAAATGTAGTGCGTTGGCACAGGCGAGGCTGGGAACTTTGGAGAAGGACTTGGGCTTGAAGGGAACGGAATATAACACAATTACATCAATTTTATTCATTGTGAGTTTCCTCCTCGCTGCCAATTGGAAAATTTAATCTGACGAATTAGGGCTACATTCTCCTTCAACTTCCGTCAAACCTCCTCCTAACCCGCGTGCGACCCTCCTTCTATCTGTGCGGAGTCATGGCTGTGTGGTAAGCTATTTCTAAATAACATGTATCCGGAGGGTGTTTAACAAGGACAGGGGTATGATTTCTGCATTACAGTCAACAACCCAAAGTTATGTTGGGGAGCTTATTTGCCGATTGTTTCTCGGCGCGGCCGAAGCACCATTCTTCTCGTAAGTGCCATGGCTTACTTTGACAGCTTGGTTATTAACATGTGACCAGAGGATGTATCTTTTTAATGTCATCCTGGTACCGAGCCCACGAACTGGCTCACAGGATTGGCTTGTTATACGCCGGAGTAGCTTTGGCGAACATGTTTGGTGGCCTGATTGCTGCTGGTGTCCTTGCAGACATGAATGGCGATCGCGGGCTAGCTGCCTGGCGATGGCTTTTTATCATTGAAGGAAGTGCAACGTCAGCCATTGCAGTGGTCGCAATGTATGTCATCCGAGTTACTATTTACATGCACAATGGCTTACAAAACTACATAGGTGGATCATGCCAAACTATCCAAGCACCACACGTTGGCTCTCACCAGAACAACGCCACTACGCCGAATGGCGACTGGCGCAAGATGCTGCTGGCGAGGTCGATGATCGCTATGCAATCAGTCCGATAAAAGCGATCAAGATGGCGTTCAAGGACTGGCGGCTGTATATGTTTATGATTATGCATCACCTGAATCTGCTTGCGCAGTCTTTCACGTGTGTATCTGAACATTTTCTTAGCTGTGAAAAGTGAACTAACAGATTTTAGCTACTTCTTCCCCACAATTGTCCAATCTCTTGGGTATCCCAACATCACCACCCTCTTACTCACTGTGCCTGTCTGGTTTGCAACTTTCCTCGTTGTCTTGATCGTCTCATACCATTCCTCACGCACCCAGGAGCGCAGCATGCACATTGCCGCATGCATGATCGTTGGCGCAATCGGAAATATCATCGTCATTTCAACCGGCAACACAGGCGCGCGCATGTTCGCCATGTATCTGATCCCCATTGGCGTTCTACCCCCCTTCCAGATTATCCTTGCCTGGATCACGTCCAGCTTTGCGCGTCCATTGGCAAAGCGTTCCGTTGTGGTGGCTATTTGTGGCATGTTTGGGAACTCGGCGTCAATCTATGGCTCGTATCTCTATCCGAGTTCAGACGGGCCGAGGTATGTGCCGGCGGGCATTACACTGGCGTGTGTTTGTGCTGCCTGTGCTGGCATGGCGATCATTATTCGGTTTGTGCTAAAAGCGGAGAATCGCAAGCTGGACGAAGAGGATGAGAGGAATGGGGTTGTTGTGAAGGGATATAGATACATTCTGTGATTATATGCAGCAATTTAAAGCTCTTTCAAATTCCAAGTTAATCTTGTGTAATCTGATTAACTAACTCGACCAAAGAATCTTCCAAAGCAATCCAATCCGTCATGCCCAACACGGACTCGCAGTTGCGTGATTCGATATCAAACATCGGAGGTAGCTCCTGCATCTGCTCCGACGGATGCAAACCAAGTCTCTCCTTGGAAATCTTCGCAAAAGCCGAAGGAGGAACTTTATTCGGAGCAAGAATAAATCGCTCGCCCCTGGCTTGCGGATTCGTTAAGGCGAGGAGATGCGCAAGAGCAACATCTCTCACATCGACCCAGTGCGGAAAGTTAATCGGTGGTAAACTGTCCCCGGGACTCGATAGCGCGACACCAGAGGCAAGCTTACAACTAAAGCTCACCTTTTTGCGGGACACCGGCAGTACATAAGGACCTAGTATAAAGCTAGGATGGACAAATGACAGATCCCATGCTGGCTTGTGTTCAGTCCACCAATCCCATGCCGCCCGTTCAGCAACTTTCTTCGAGGTTGCGTACCTGACAACTGGACTGTATCTTTTTGGCCATTTAGACAGATCAAGGGCAGGGTCGGCCGCGAGCTCGTAAGTCAAGGGGCTCCAGTCTTTAGGGGTGTACGTGTAGCCCGGCCGCAAGTCTTCCATGGGATCGAAGACGTTGGCAAAAGATCCTGTTACGACAATCGATTTTAGCGTTGTAGATCTTTCTGCTGATGCCAAAAGAGATTGTATTCCTCGTAAGGCGGGCTTCAGCACTTCATCTTCGAAATTGGTCAACCCAACCACCAGGGGCGACGCCACGGCCGCTACATGTGTGCAATCTCGAAGTGCATTGTCAAAGGCGCCTTCCTGAGCGATATTGGGGACTTGAACGATTTCCAGCGACCCAGATGCCACGGACTTTCCGAATACTGCTTTCAAAGCAGCTTCAGATGCAGCTGACCGAACCGTTCCTCGGACCTTGACTGAAGGGATTCTCAGCAGTTGTTCGATTATATGCTGAGCCACGTGTCCATTGGCTCCGGTTACCAGAACAGTAGAGTTTTCCGGGAAGTTTGGGGCGGGAGACATGTTTTCAGATAAGGTGATAGGTCTGGATACAGAATGTTGTTTTTGTCTCTGGGTCGGTTTAAGTACAATTACGGGTAGGGATTTCAGGCCCCCAAAAGGGCAAAAACGAATCTGAGACAAGTCGAGCATACGAATGATTCCGCGATAACTCAGCCTCAATTATAGACGAAGCGCCCAATCGCTTTCTTTCTTTATCGCCGACTTGATTCCAACAAGCCGACAACAATTAACAATTGCATGTAGATGCGGCGTGGGTCCGCACCAGACCCACTTCACATTTAAATGTAGGATCGGACATGTATACAGCGCTGATGCCCCTTTTTAGCGAGTATAAATCATTATTAAGCTTCATAAGGATAGAAACTTAGAGTTTTCCCGGTTGATAAGATCACAAATCATTATGATTTTGTTGTGCACCTCTCATTCAGAAGGCCATCGGCCACAGCATTGAACAATTCAAATGTTATATTCCCTAGATAGAGTGAGTATTATAGTGCGTATCTGCACATCAGTATCATGGCCCTTCTTATTATTATTAAGGGGAAATATTCTTATTATTAAAAACAAATAAAAATCAACATTGTCTGATCGAGTCCGTGGAGAATATGAAGTCATGCGGGGTGGGGCCGCATGCAAATCACTGAGAGAGACAGGTATAAACAGCATACCCTCCCCAATCTTCCTCCAACTTAACTTCACAAAAATTATGGCTTCTACCTCTCCCACGCAAAATCTGCTCGGCAAGGTGGCCATAGTCACTGGCGCAAGCCGGGGCATCGGAGCCGGAATCGCCCTGGAACTCGCCAAAAGAGGTGCTAAAGTCGCAATTACGTACACCTCCTCAAAAAGCGATGCCAGTACTGCGGACTTAGTGAAGCAAATCACAGAAATAAACCACCACGGTAGCTCTACAGCTGCAATTGCTATCAAGGCTGACTTGCGTATCCCATCATCAGCTGCAAGTATCGTCGAGCAAACCACGCACGCTTTTGGCCCGCATATCGATATTCTCGTGAACAATGCAGGCGTCGAGGTGGTCAAACCGGTGCAGGATGTTTCGATAGATGATTTTGCTTTTGTCTATGATCTGAACGTGCGTGCGCCAATGTTGATGCTTCAACAAGTCCTTCCATTCCTTAGAGCTCCGGGCCGAATAGTCAACATCGGCTCGGTGGGCGGGCGCTATGGATTCAAAGAGCTATCCACATACTGTTCATCCAAAGCCGCACTGGAAGGATTGACTCGCTGTTGGGCTGCTGAGTTGGGTGGAGCAAAGCACACTGTCAATACAGTAAATCCTGGTCCTGTGCAGAGCGAGTTACTGGATAATATTCCTGCCGATATTGTTGAGATGCAGCGTAAGAATACGCCGGTGGAGAATAGGCTCGGCACAGTGGACGATGTCGCTCAGGTGGTAGCTTGGCTAGCAAGTGAAGAGAGTCGCTGGATTACTGGTCAGAGTTTGGCGGCGAGTGGTGGATGGGTGATGTATTAGAATTTCCAACTTGTGTGTGATCAAATATTTTGATAAGTTCTATATACATGAGGAGAGATTAACGTACATTTTCAAAGAAACATCTTCATCCATTAGGCCTTTTCCAGGACAGTGATAGCGTATCCCTGTCGCATGTCAAACACATGCACCTGAACAATCTTCAACCCAGCCCGATCAGCGATTTCATGCCATTTGCGGCTGGTCCGTTCAGCTCCTGCAAACGCCACCATCATTGTCAAATCTGCCAATGCCGATTGCCAATAAGCTCCAGTATCCGGTAAAACGACCTCATCGAGCAAGATCTTTGAGTCATCGCCAAGTGCATCCGCAAGCCGCTTGAGAATCTTGACGCAGTCATCATCGGGCCAGTCATGCATAATGCGGCGCATGTAGTAGAATTTAGCTCCTTGGACTGTTTGCAGTTCGAAAAAGTCCTGCGTAAGATACTCAATTCCATCCACACGCTCGGCCTTCTCTATGGCTTCTGGTAGGTCTTCTAATGTAAGCCGGCCGTGCAGACTTGGGTATTTCTTTAGCAGCTGGAGGCATTGATGGCCATATCCACCACCCACGTCGACAAAAAAGGGTGGTTCCGAAGGCCGTACAGCAGTGGTAGATAGCGATTGAATTTGGCTTTCAAATAGATCAAAGCCTTCGGTCCAGTTGCTTGATTGAAGCGATGTCATGACCACCTGCATGGCAGCGAAGAGCTTCGGGTGCTGTGGAAGCCACTCAAAGGGCTTCAGTTCGGTGTTGAACGCTTTCTGAAAGGGAGTTTTGCCCGTGTCGGTGATGTTTTTGTAACCGGTCTCTGCAAGGAAATCCGGTGTTGAATTGAGAACGGGGTTCATCAAGCCAGTCCTAATTTTAGTTAGTCACGGTTGGTCCCTGTTTTCGTAAATATGCGGTACTACATACGCATGAACTATAGCCGCCTCAGTGTGATTATGGGCGAGGATATGAGTCAATTTTCCCGCAGTGTAAGTATCAAGTCCTACTTCCTGAACAAACCGAACGGAAGCGAGGAATCGTAGAATGCGAGCTGTTCGATCCCATAAATATTAGCAACAGTTCCTCGATAACAATCAAGTGAGAATGAAAATAAACTTACCAAGAAGTTCCGGGTCTGCACCAGTGTCTTGAGACAGCTGAAAGACCGTCTTTGAGGATCCCTTCTCGAGCGCAGCCAATTTGCGAAAAAGGCCGAGGTCGACGGCGATCTTGACCGATGGGACCTGAACAATCTACGACACGGTGTCAGCGTGCTGGCCCGTCAATATACCATCCGGTTACAAAAAGGCTTACGGAACAATATATTCCAAAAATTTGCTCCATCGGGTCTTGAAATTCGACCCGAAGCTCGTTCAGGGAGCTGACGATCTTGAGTTGTTCCGCGGCATCAGCCTTGGCGACGAGGCCCCGGATCTGGTCAGCGATGGAGTCCATTGTTGAGGTAGGTCGAGTTGAAGCTGGTGTATCAAAAATTAAAATATGCAATGTGTTTGATGAATGCTTTTTATTCTTCTTTCTCAATACGTCGACTTATATACCTCCGTCTTCTTCCCGATTTCCCGATACGGACAGAATTAGGGCTAGCATGGGCCCGCGGAGGGGCCGGAACTCCCGCGGACTTCGCACGCGCTGATTGGCTGCATGCATTCTGCACTCTGCCCCGGAAATTCTTGCTGGCCTCAATCGCTACGGAATATTCTCTTTTAGAAGAAATTCTGGATTTCAGTCGTCTAACCCGAGTAAGGAAAATCGAAATGAGCCCTGGAGAGCGAAGGCCACCGCCGCGGAACCGGCCGGTGTCGTGCTATTTCTGTCGCTCTCGCAAGCTTCGGTGCAGCAGACAAGCGCCGTGCTCCAACTGTTTGTCCAGGGGGGTTTCCTGTACGCTGCAACCGTTACCAGCGCCCAGGTCTTCGGAACCCCATAATACTTCGTCCATACAAGCTACTCAGGCTAATCCTGATTCGGCGTCAAACTCTGAGCTCCTGGCCCGCATCCAGCGTCTAGAGCAGGTTGTTCTCTCCCAACAAAGCGAAGATGCTCGTCGTGACCGATCTCGAAAGCGTAGTCCACCAGCGCAGCCAGTCTTGCGTCGGACATCTGTATCTCCCAGTTATGGTGCCGCTTCTTCAGAAATAGAGGCTACTGCAATTAGGAATTTATCTGCCCATGAAGGAATGTTGGTAAGTTTCTCAGTACCCATTTTTATCAGGGCCCTTTTCGGGAAAAAAGATCATGCCCTGAAATTATACTCATTTAAATAACATTCAAAGGCATTGATCGGACCCATTGGGGTGACCTTTCGAGTTTGCTCTATCAAATACATCCCGGAATCTCCATCATACGTCTTTCCTTCCGGGGCTAGACAACAGGCCGTCAACGAGCCAGTCAGATGTATATGGCTTCCACGACACGAAGAAGCCAAACTCATGTTCGAGAAATATGCCAGAGATATAACATATATTCATCACGTCATACATACCCCGACTGTACGGGCCATGCTAGATGAGACATACAACAAACTAGCAAATGATAAGCCAGTGAATCACCCTCAGATTGCACTGCTTCTTAGCATATTTGCCAGTACGACATACTCCTGGACATTCCTTGACTCTGCCGCTCATCCTGGCCTCTTTGAAAACGTTGACGATGCAAATTCCCAGTCGCCGCTGTGGATGAGAGCCTGTCTTGACCTGGTCGATCGCGCCGGCCGGTGCGCCACTCCGTCAGTAGAGGATATCCAGGCGATGATCATTTCATTTTTCATGCTTGTCAATTTTGAGGGAATAACACTTCGATACACTGCTTTGGTCAACCAAGCTATTTCAATGGCACGCGATCTCGGTTTTCATCGCTTGGATCACCCACACCCGGCGAGGAATTGTGCGACACCAAAACCAGGCACCGTTGCAGAGGAGATTGGTCGCAGGATATGGTGGTACTTGTCGGCGACAGATTGGTACGCTTTCTTTGATTTTCTTCTGTAACACGAAGCTTTTGCTAATTACAAACACAGGATGTACGTTTCTATTCTATTCTGTTTTATTATTTTGCTAATCACAACTACCAGGAGCGGTCGCTACGCCAGCCCCCGAGAAGGGACTTATTCCGTACTTCCACGCCATACCACCTCTCGCAAGCCATTGAACGCAAACGATGATGACCTGTTCGATGGAATGCCAAGCACCATTAACAAACCGCTTTCCGAGCCCACAGAAATGTCCTATTTCCTTCAACGGATCCGTCTAGGTGAGCTCTGCCGGGAGCTCTGCGACCGCATGCCGGCAGATGCTTTACCCGGAGAGCCAGCCACTCATGCCCAGGTACTAGAAGTTGACGCCAAATTCAACGAGTTCATGACCGGTATTCCTGCCTTTTTCCGACTTAGCTCAGCCGGGAATACCCCGGAGGAGGTACCTGGGCGACAGAAATTGACCACCGGAATAATTATCCAACGATATATTCTAAACTCCCTACTCCATTCACACCGTTGCAAAATGCACCTGCCTTATATATCTAGCAAGTACGGGAATACCGCAAGCTATGAATACTCCCGCGAGACATGTCTAGACGCGGCGAGACAGATCATCCGCACAGAACGCCTACTTGAGCGAGAAGCTGTGGCTTTCGTGCACACTCGCTTTCGTATTTCAGGCGTTTTGCAGTCCGTTTTCATCGCCAGCATTACATTTTTGCTCGACCTTTGCTTTAATAGTAATTGCGGAGAATATGACCAAACTCGAAAGGCAGAGCTATTGGACGCATGCAGTATTCTCGAAGATGCTTGGAGCCAGTCGCCAATGATTTCTGGGTTGCTCGAATCCCTAAATAGTGTGGCACATAAGTACAAGCTTCCACTGCCATTCATGGCCACTTTCACTCGTTCTTCTCCCGATTCCTCTACTCTGTCTACTGCAATGTCTGGCCTGGGGTTCACACCGTCTCACGTTGTCGATGATAGTGCATCCTCTTCGGCCAACACTATTGCTACTAGTAGTGGCCATTCGTCAGCCCCTAGGCCTAGTCTAGCCAATATCGACATGCCTTTCCTTGACTGGGAAAGTTTCAGCGCCGAGATGGAGGTCGACTCGCTGGATTGGAATGCACTGTTGAATGAGCTGGACTCGCAATATTTCGCTAGCTCTTTGCCTTCTGCCAGATAACGTTGCTACGCTTTTATATGTATTATTATATTAGAATCGGAGTGGGGATTATAATAAAGTGGGAATGCGTCAACGCCTTTTTCAACTTCCTTATAAACACACGTGATATTTCTGTCAGTTTGTGACATTCACGATCAAAAAATCCAAGGTAGGTCCTTCCTTATTATATACAATGTCCCTTCAATAACCCCGGTAGTTTTATCAGCCCATTCCTTGACCTGTTCCGTAGTTGGTTAGCGGGAATTCTTGTTAACACTTTTCTGCATTGGCGCCTTGATATACCCTTTGAGATCTCTCACGATCCCATCAAACTCTTCCGCTATAAAAATCATCAGCACGCAATACATTAGACTTCAAAGTCATCAACAGGTTCAAATTGGACTTACTTTTAGTAAAGTTTCTATCGTCCCACCAGGTCTCTTCTCCCTGCGAGAAAGTTGAAACGATATTGAATTTGCGCCCTTCACAATGTGAAATTTCTACTAGCGCTTTTAACGCATCGTATGTTTCATTTCCCTGTGGGCCGATCGATGGCCGCTTCTTTTCCAACAGCAGCCAAGACGCAAATAGTTTCGGCAATTTTGCCCTTGTCGATGTTGCCTTGTCTGAAGTACTGTTCTGGGACCCATTGTGCTGATCTTCACTCGCGACAGTTGGGGGTGTCTTTTCTGTGGGGGGATTTTCAATGGCTTCAATTAAGCTCAGACACAACACGAAGCTGGGCTGAAGATCGGCGTATATTGCGGCATTAATTCTCCATGCAGGGGTTATGCTGCCTATAGACGGCATATCAAGCTAGTAATTGTTCCACTTGAAATGCTGCACGAGTGGCGATTCTGTGGGCATGTCGAAACAGGGTTTGTAGGTTCTCCTCGGAACCCACTTCTAACCCTCGACTCCATGACAACACCTTTAATAATATATCTGTAAAGTTTTGGCGTCCTGAAAGTTGGGTATCGGCCTAAAGCTGGGCATGAAGTGGGGGGCCATGCATGTTTGACACGGATGTCCACCAGTCATTGCTGACTCTCATTACCGTGTCTTACATGTGCGTTGTGCCGCCTATTTTTAACTGGGTGGCTTGAAAATTGTTATTCTATTGTCTGATTTATTTTTACTTTTTTATATCCTCCTTCCAATCATAATCTTAATCCATAAGTCCTTACCACAATGGCAGGCCATATTGACCTTCATACCCTCCCTAAGTCCGGCACAGTCTCTACTGGGGAGAAAATACTTAAATTTCAAACCAAGAAATTAAATGAACTGCCGATGATCTTGAGCTTCCAGCAAGCTACTTAGACGAGCTCAAGACCTTTGCTAATCTCGAGGACAAGCACGGTCCATTTCTATTGGAATTTGCGTCGTTGAAACACCTAAATTTAATCCATATACAAAATCAGCTTGCCTTTCTCAAATCAAAACTCTCTAAAAATACACCTACGCAGAAATCAGATTTGATCCACTTACGGCGACTAATTCATGAATATGGTAAACCCACTACGAGTGTACGCAAAAGGATTTGTCTAACAATAAGCACAAACATAGTAACCGCCATCAAGGACTTTCAGTACATGTCAAATTTATCCCGAATTCATAATGTCGGCATTTCGACCTCGCTGAGAACGTTGTTAGATAGCTTTTTCGCAAGTATTTCGCGTTCTCGGAATTCAGGCGAGCCATACGACTCTGCATTGCTTGGCTTTCCAAGGATCGCCGTGACAGATGATGACCGAGTGCGAGAATTGCTCCGGAAACATCTCTGGCGCAGATTTTCCTGGAGCAAAGAGGAGCGAGAGTCGAGCGCAGAGTCATCTCTAACATTGAATCCATCAACTACAAAAAGACTGATCACTGTGTCTGTTGCTGTGATGCTGTTTGCTTTGTTGATGAGCCTGCGTTTCGCACCAACAACAAGGAAAATTTGGCGGCTACAGCCACATACGCAGCAGTTCTTGTCGTTTTTGTGGGCACGAGCTCTTGAACGATATTATTTGGTAAAAATGAGTCATGTGTTATATAGAAATGAAGAACGTGGAGACGATCTTGATTAAAGTTGTCGATCAAATTGAATCCTTGACTAGTAATTAAGCAACACCATTTACGGGAAATAATCCTGTGACACTCTTACTGCATTTCTTCGAAAGCTTATTTACAGATATATTTTCTTAAATACCAGACAGAAGCTTTCTCTAGCCCTTGAGAAAGCTGCATTCGACATATTCTACGTAGCTTGATGGTGACGATAGAAGAAGTCCTGATCATGCGTTGTTCCTTTTGCGAATACATATTGCACATGGCCCGTTCCATCTTGAAATTTCAAACATCTTGCTTGATTCAGACCTTTTTTACTCCCTAAATAAGAGCCGTGTGACCTGCTACAAGCCACACGTAAGGAGTAGCATTCTTTTCTCACTTACAAGTTGTAACTGGTTCGGCTTGAAGGGATCACATTTCCGGGAACCAAACATGTTTAACTCGCACGTCAAATTTTCAATGATAGATAAATGTACGTGTGTGTTCCTGTTAATGATTAATTCGAATTCAAATTCATGGCTTTGATTGGGTGGACCATACACGGACATAATGCTGAGGTTAACCCTTCATTCCTGTGATCCCCTCACTATGACATCTAGAGTGGATGTTTCCCGGCACAGTATTTGGGTTCAACGTTTATGCTAATATTTTGTATTACTGGATTGAGCTATAGTGGAGAGCAATTACGTTATGCCGTTGATCGCCATTAGCTCGGTACTATTCAAGGGGCAGTAACCCTTTAGGAACCACTTTCTGACATCAGTTTATGTGGTGCGTAAGTCACTGACTCCCTTGATTTAAGTTAGAGAGCAGGCATACATGAAGTAATGATCAACATACCCAGTACTGTAAATGGCAATAGTACGTAAGTGATCGATAAGAAAGTCAGGTTGATCGACATAGAACCTTTTGAAACGGCATTCTTGAACGTAAAGTCTATCCAGCTTAATGGCTCCGGTATGCATAGCTGTTCGTTAAGAGGCCAGTTCTACATAAGCTAAGGTATCTATTTTAAAGTTTAATCACCATAAACTTTTGTTTCTTCCTTTTTTCTCGTATTAATCATATACGTAGTGACAAAAAATTCTTTTTTTTCTATCCATGTCTTCTCCGCTTTATTAGAAGATACAGCGGTTCTCAAGTTGGCAGTATCTCAACTGATATCCTCAGCGCCAACACATTTCACCTTCAGTGAGGATGTTCAGCCATGCAGTGCGTCTTCAAATTGGTATTTATTTGACGTTCGCGTCATCAGCGGCGAGCGGTTACAATCTTTGCCAGATCAATGGCCTTTTGATGCTTCCCGAATGTAAGCTTGTTTCGCTATTCTGATGTTGTGTCAAGTTTTTGAAAGCTAATTTTTTTTGTTCTTTTTTTTGTTGCACAAAAGTCGCCTTATTGACAGAACATCTGAGCAAATCTGTCCTGGGCTTGATAATCGGCGCGATTTCTCTAGGCAGTGTTTGCTCCTTCATCCCCAGTTCTCATGTGGCCGACCATTTCGGCCGAAAAGCGGCTATTAGGGCAGGATGCCTCATTATGTTATGTGCAACGATAATTGAAGCATCTTGTCCAAAAATCTGGGTTATTTTTGGGTCAAGGATTATGCTCGGCATTGGTGCAGGTTTCATGCAATCTACTTCACCCAGTCTCATAGCAGATGTTGCCCTTCCCAGGCATCGTAACGCCGTCACAGCTCTATATCAAACAGGGTGGTACTGGGGCTCGATTTTCACTGGAGTTATGACTATTGCGATGCTTTCTGTCGATGGAGAATGGTCTTTCAGATGGCCGTTTTTGTTGCAAGCCGTATTCCCAGCTATACAGTTGATAGGCCTTTTCATTATACCCGAAAGCCCCCGATGGCTTGTGGCCAAGGGCAGACACGAGGAAGCATTGGCTCTTCTGGCCGATTATCATGGGAATGGAGACAAGAATGACCCACTGGTGCAGCAGGAACTACAGGAAATAGTTGCTAGCATTTCGCGAGAGGCGGCCATGAAACACCAAGCCGGTTGGAAGGCATTTTTTAAAACCAAAGGTAACTTACACCGCTTGGCCATTTGTATACTTTGTGGTATCATGGGTGAGTGGGTTGGAAACTGTATGAAATCCCCTAAGCAAAACCCTATAATTGATTGCATCCTAACTTATACTTATTAACTACAGGTGTTATCACATTTTATCTCGCGCCGGTTCTCAAATCTATTGGTGTCGACAACCCTAGGGCACAAGCATCAGTCAATCTTGGTCTACAAGTCTGGAATGCAGCCACATCTGCAGTTGGCGCTTTGGCATCGACACGTTTTGGTCGTCGAAGACTCTGGCTATGCTCCATGTCCACTATGCTTTTTTTCTTCGCCCTGATTACCTGCTTTTCCGGTCTTTTTATTGAGCAGCACTTGATCTCGGCAGGCGTGGCTGTTTTGCCAATGCTATTTCTCTTTTACGCGGGCTACAACATGGCCTGTTCCACCATTTCTATCCCCTATGTTTTGGATATATTGCCATTTTATTTACGATCCAAGGGAGTCTCGCTTTACTTTACCGTGGATGCCGCTGCAACCTCGTTCAGCCAATACGTCAACCCAATCGCATTGAACGCTTTGAGTTGGAAATTCTACTTTGTATATCTTGGCTGTCTTTTCACTTTTCTTGGAATCGTATATTTATTTTTCCCTGAAACCAAGGATTGCTTATGGGAAGAGATTGTGGCCATTTTCGATGGTCCCAAAGCTGCGGCTGACAGTGACATGATCGCTCTCCGGAACAACAGTGTCCAGACTGACACGGAGGAAGAGAAAGGACTTGCAGTTTAGACTAACTATCACGAACTGGTTATGTTCCATTAGCTTGAAAACCTTGGTTTTGCTATCACTTTTAATAATCCAGCTTAGCAAGACTTTATTATTGAATAATGTTGAAGCCGAGTACATCAAAATTTTTGTATCACGACTTGTCAATTGGCATTCTGGAAATATCACCACTCAATACTTCTGTTTCAAAAGTTATGCCTATATTGCTTTTCTTTCTGTAGCTAGTTTTATTTCTTTTATCCTTTAATACGAGCAAGTACAGCCAAATAGAATAACATGCTTTCCTACGTATTGCCAAAATAGGAAATTGTATCAACTCATTGGGAGTTGATTAATTGATGAAGCGTATACGGCCAATTCAAATATATATCTACCGAAGCTTTTAACTTTTCATTCAGTCTGAAAACAGACATTTGGGTCAATGGTAATTTGTCACTTAGAAGTACCATGGGGCTCCAGTTCCAAATATCCATCACTCATACCAGATCTGGCCACTCAAAACAGAAAACGAATCATTTATTAAGTAAAGTCAGCCCGTATAAATAACTTTATATAATATTTAAGCACGAAATTATGTACACTTGCTGGAGGAATCATTCAAAGTTGGAAGCTTCAACCTCTTTAATGCTCTGATGATCATGTGACCCAGCGTGAGTGAGTCACACTACTTATGGACAATCCTTCGACATCTCTCAATCATCTTGACTTTTTCTATCTTGTTCAATTCGTTCCTTCATATTTCCAATTACTTTCCCATTCGCATCAGTGCCATATATACACCGCTACCCACTCTCATCTTTGGTAACAGAAAAATGTTTCCATCGACAGCGCGAGTCCTCAGGAGGTCTATGTCCCAGTCGGACTCGAGGATATTACGTCCATTGCCATTTTATCCCAATGCCTCTTCTCTCTCGAGGAGTAGATACCAGTCTACCGCCGCAGCTGTGTACGTTCTTTTCCAGCATCAATGGCCTCGCCCTGAAATCCTAGACAATGTGACTCAACACACAATTCCAAATATACTAACTTTTCTCAGTGACACACAGAATACCCACAATATCCCATTGAACACGAAACCAGAGAAATATAGGAATCACGTCCACCCCCTCGTTAACTCTCGCCACAGCAAAATGGACGAATCGTATGTATCAATTGATATTACAACGTCAATGTTGAAGTACAATTTCTTAATGACGATTGAAACAATTAGGTTCATCGGAATGACAGGAGGGGAGATATTCCACCAGATGATGATAAGACACAATGTGAAACAGATATGTATGTAGCGGCTCTTCAGCTCAGACTTTGTTTCATGCTGACCTTCCCATGGTACAGTCGGCTATCCTGGCGGCGCAATCCTTCCCGTTTTCGATGCCATTTATAACTCACCAAACTTCGACTTCGTTTTGTCAAAACATGAACAAGGGGCAGGACATATGGCAGAAGGCTATGCTCGCGCGTCAGGGAAACCTGGTGTTCTCCTCGTGACAAGCGGACCAGGTGCCACCAATGTAGTGACGCCAATGGCTGATGCATTGGCTGATGGGACCCCAATGGTTGTCTTCTCTGGACAGGTTGCGACGACTGCAATTGGAAGCGATGGATTTCAGGAGGCTGATACTATTGGGATCTCGCGAGCCTGCACTAAATGGAACGTCATGGTCAAAAACATCGCCGAGTTACCGAAGCGAATAAACGAAGCCTTTGAAATTGCTACCAGCGGAAGACCAGGGCCTGTTTTGGTCGATCTTCCTAGAGATATCACTGGTGGTATTCTAAGGAAAGCCATCCCTACGGAGTCAACCCTTCCTCCAGCAAATGCCGCCCCTCGTCAAGTCATGGGTTTAGTAAAGAAACAGCTTGAAAATTATATTCGAAGAACGGCTGAAATAATTAACAAAGCAAAATCTCCCGTGATCCTTGCCGGCCATGGTGTCATCTGTTCCGATGGTGGCCCTGAACTATTGAAACTTCTAGCAGACAAGGCGTCTATTCCTGTGACTACCACCCTGCATGGGCTTGGGGCTTTTGACGAGCTCGATGAAAAGGCACTTCACATGTTAGGAATGCATGGATCTGCCTACGCCAATATGGCCGTTCAGAATGCAGATGTTATTATTGCTCTGGGTGCCCGTTTTGATGAGCGCGTTACTTGTAACGTATCAAAATTCGCTCCCAAGGCTCACGCTGCTAGCAAGGCGGGATGTGGTGGCATCGTTCATTTTGAAGTCATGCCTAAAAATATTAACAAGGTTGTGCAGGCTACAGAGGCTGTCGAGGGTGATTTGAGCGTAAATCTAAGGTCACTGATACCTCAGATTCAGGTGAAATCCATGTCTGCTCGTCAGGCTTGGTTTGACCAGATCAACGCATGGAAAAAGAGATGGCCCCTTTCCGACTACGAGAAAGCCGAACGATCTGGTTTCATTAAACCACAAACTCTCATCGAGCAGCTGAGCAATCTCACAGCAGACCGGAAAGACCGTACTTATATCTCGACTGGCGTAGGCCAGCACCAAATGTGGGTGGCTCAGCATTTCCGGTGGCGTCACCCTCGGACTATCACCACATCCGGTGGCCTTGGGACAATGGGCTACGGCCTCCCTGCAGCAATCGGAGTCAAGACTGCGAAACCCGATGCGCTTGTGATTGATATTGACGGCGATGCATCTTTTGCCATGAGCCTTAACGAGCTATCCACGGCAGCACAATTTAATATTGGGGTTAAGGTCATCATCCTCAGTAACGAAGAACAAGGCATGATCACACAATGGCAAAACCTCTTCTATGAGGATCGTTATGCTCACTGCCACCAGAAGAATCCGGATTTTGTGAAACTATCCACGGCTATGGGCGTACAAGCCCGTCGTGTGGTAAATCCGGGCGATGTTGTCAACAGCTTGAAGTGGTTGATCGGCACCGAGGGACCAGCACTGCTCGAGGTTGTTACCGACCAAAAAGTCCCAGTGCTTCCGTTGGTTCCTGGAGGATCAGGTCTGGATGATTTCATCACATGGGACCGTGGTATGTATTAGAATACCGACTCTGCTCGGGCAAATCGTAATAATGCTAACCACGATGGATAAACAGTAAAAGATCAGAAGCGACGAGAGTTGATACGCGAACGCACGTTCGGACGTCACGGCTAGACAGTCTTGAAGGCCATTATGAATAACAGTAAAAAGCATTCAATTATTAAATCGCCGCGTATTTGCCTCCACCATTCGTTGAGCCGTCATCACTATCGGCACGCGGCTCCTCTAATTTAGCCTCGCCGTAATCAATTTATAAGCTGGAACAAACATTTCAACGAAATCAGATAAAATTGAACCAAGGTCTAGTCCAGAGCAAATGGCAATCTGAACATTCCCATCTGGCCGCTACCTACTCTAGTTTTAATACAGAACGCGCAATTTTCCTTCGTTTTTCACTGTGAACACTTCAACTCCACATCTTCTCGGAACGACCGGGAAAACCCCCCTCGATTTAACGTTCTCGATTTTCATTCCCAGCATCTCAGCTGCATAAGATAACATCATACATCACCATGAAGTCGCGAAAAGAGGACAAAGATTACATTGAACGTCGCCGGATTCAAAATCGCATGGCTCAGCGCAGGTTTCGCCGTTAGTAACAACTGCAGACCCCCTCACTTCTGAGTATATATTTCGATTACTCTGTTTTTTTTTTTTTTTTCGCGGTTTAATTTTTCATTTTATTTCTTACTAATTTATTATACATGCTCTCTAGAACGACAGGCTCAGGAGAAAGAGCTAGCTGCGACAGAACCCCAAATTCAGCCCACTGCTCCAAGTCCGCCGAATTTATCTAATATTCAAGTCGAGCAAGATGTGGATACAGCACTTAACGCCACCAGCTCAGTGGAAGTCGACATGTCTGTTACAAATACGAGCACGAAAATCTCTGCAGTACAAGATTCTATCCAGACAGCTTACGGGCTTGGTATGAGATGTCTACTGGGAGGTAGCAGTGGCCTTTTGGCCGTTTTAGATCATTCGAATATGCATAATATGAAGTTCTCTTCATCGTCGCAGGTGGACTTTAATTTTACTAGCAGTGTCTCGGTGCCATTTTCTGCGGGTGGCAGAGGTTTTCCTGAAAAGGATTCTTGTTCGTTGGAAAAGCAAGATGAAAGTGTGAGAAATGGGGGCGCAGGAACGTCGGAAACCCTCGAGGGCCCTCTCGAGCCTATAGTCTCATCACCTTCTATTTCAAGAGATACCGAGAAAGAGAAGAATCTAGATTCTAGTCCGACCTCAGGCTTTCTCACCCCTCTCCATATAGCCGCAAGAAACGGTAATGATCGGATTGTACGCATGTTGTTGCAGCACAACGTCGACTGCGACGAGCCGGATAGCGAAGGATTGACTGCATTAATTCATGCCACCATCAGTGGTCATGAAAATGTCGTTTCTGTACTTCTCGTACATGGTGCACAAATAGGTCGAGTCGATAGTCACTCCAGGTCGGCGCTTCATTGGGCGGTCTTGCATAGGAGGGTGTCGATATTGAAAACTCTTTTGGAAAATTGTGCAAATAATCAGAGTCTTATAGACGGCTGCGATAATGATGGGATGACTCCATTACTAAAGGCTATTGATATTGATTTTGAAGCCGGCGTGGAGTTGCTGTTGCATGGTGGCGCTAATGGGCATTACAAGATGAAGGCAGCAGCGCAGTAATAAGAATCGATTCTATGCCTATGATAATTGAAGATCTGAATCTTGATTATTCCAGTAATACATGTATAGCGAGTATTAAAGATGTAGTCCCATAATCATAGATTCGTCCGAATTTATGCAAAATCCGATTCTATCTGAGATACAAGCTGACCCCGCTCGGGGTGATTACATGCCGACTGAGGGTAAGCAAAACCCTGCCGCGGCGAGAGCTCGCGATAATTGACTTTATGCTTATTTAGTTGACGTCTATATTTTATCGAGTTAAATTTCCGGATGCGTCTGAATCTCCGAGCCTCTATTGGGAATTTGTCAGGTTTACTCATATTTCAACATTGTACGCTGAGGCCCATAGACTTGGAGCTAGGGTTAGGGTTACGGGCATGATCGCATCCCGCGTACATATTTACCAGTAATCAGACTACGACTTCGGTGAAACATACCATGGAAGATAATTAATAGTCTAGAATCATCAAAGGTGACATCCTTACAAATATTGATGCTATATGTAAAGTTCCCCCGAAATTTGTAAGCTCCAGATGTCCTCCATAGAGATATACACCCCAGGCATTCCCATCTTTAAATGTAGAATAATTGATATATAGCCATTTCCGTTGTCAACATAATTGATGTATTAAAATATAACAAACCTCTGAATATCCATTCAACATGTCTTCTCAACGCACCGTTCTCATAACCGGCTGTTCTGACGGCAGTCTCGGCGCCGCCCTTGCACCGGCATTCCATGCCGCCGGGCTTAAAGTCTACGCTACAGCACGCAATAGTGCCAAATTAGGCCAATGCTCATCTTCTGGTGTTGAGACGTTAATTCTTGACGTCCTCTCGCCTGAATCTATCCAAAATGCGGCCTCCAAACTACCCAATCTCGATATTTTGGTCAACAATGCAGGTGCTGAATATCTCATGCCTCTTTTGGATCTTAATACCGCCGAAGCAAAGAAGATATTTGACCTAAATGTGTGGAGTTACATTGAAGTGACACAGGCCTTTCTTCCCCTGCTGTTGAAGAGTTCGCATGGAGGAGTTGTTGCCAACCATACATCCTTAGCGTCCGTCACTACAGTACCCTTTCAAGGGGTATATAGTGCATCCAAGGCGGCTATTGCCATGCTATCTGATACACTCCGACTTGAATTGGGAGCTTTGGGAATTACTGTGGTAGATATGAAAACTGGTCTGGTACGTTCCAACTTGATAAAGAATGGACAAGAGGCTAAGCCACCACGCCTTCCTGATACCTCATTCTATATCCCAGCCAGAGATATCGTCGAAAAGGCGTTAAGCCAGGAGACTTTTGTTGGTGTTGGAACTCCGGCACCAGTATGGGCAAAGGCCGTTGTCAAGGATTTGCTGAAGAAGAAACCGCCCACCATCATATACAGGGGGGAGCAGGCTTGGTTGGCCTGGTTGGTTGGATTCTTACCTGTTGGGACTTTCGATGGAACAGTTAAGAAATTGACTGGGTTAGACGTCGTTGAGAAGATCATGAAGGTGGGCCGATAGATCAATTTGATGTGAAGCAACATATGGGGAGGAGGGTTCCGGAAGCCATTTTTACATGTACATTAAGACCCCTGATCTAAGACAGGAGAACACGTAACCAGACACCTGCAAATTTAGACTTTTGGCTATCACTTTAGCTAATAATTTAATGTATATACACATAAAGTGTCCTTGTACGATACAATTTAAACACATAGTGTAGCAACACCAGTTGCCCAGTCTGATATAACACCAGTCATCAACCCGAACTTTCCTAGTAAATTAACGTCTGATGTAATATAAACTAGGTCCTTGCAGCTGGCATGACCAATATTAACTTGTCAGAGCAGAAGATTAATGGCGTGCATAGTTGAGAAGTTGGTAAGAACTGAGAAGTGAGTGGATAACGGCTGGCTACAGCATCTTGTTTCCCTGGCAGGCCAGCAGCAGGGCACGTGTGTGTGGGGCCCTGGACGAGACTGTCCATATCACTTGACCTCCTTTCTTTCTTTCTCTTCTTCTTCTTCTTCCCTCTTCACGGCCGCAGTCATTTTCCACTCCTCTCGAATGTCAGATCCAACCATTTCATTATGGGTAAGTAATATGTTCCTATTCAATCTCTTTATCTTCAATCTTTACACCCCATTTTATGCCAGTGATGTTTTGATAAATATCTTGATGCTAATCAATGATATACAGCCACAAACATGACCCCCTCTTGCTCTTCCTCCTCCACCTCCGCCTCCGCCTCCTCAGCCGACCGTGAGTAACGAAGCTGTGTATTTTTTGATGTCTACTACCTTGGGAAATGTTTACTTCGCGTGTGAGTGATTTACAATAAGCGCACAAATGCTAACTTTGGATTTAGACCAAGACGCCACCATGATGAAAACCTCTAGCGAGCAAGAGCTGAGCCGCCACGGTGTTTTCCGCGTCAAAAAGGTAAGTATCGATTAGCGATATTATACATATACAGATAGGATCCATAGCTAATTATGACTGAAAGGAAAAGAAGGCCCCTAAGGCTCGCGTGCAGGATGTAAGCACATCTATACATTCTCTCGCATTTGTTTAAAAGGCACAACCTAATCATTCACTCTGGGATCTGACCTTGAGATCGAGAACAGTACTCGATTTCTGGAAGAGGGTTATTATTTCAATACAATTAAACTAAACTTACGAAGCAACCACTAATACAACGCAACTGTACAGAAGAATCCCAGATTCGCCGAGGATGAACAACGTCGGAAAAAAATCAAAATGACAGCCAGTGACCTGACCCCGGCTCAACTGGCCCGCAAAGAAGAACTGGAGAAGAGTATTGAAGCCGAAATGAGACTCATCAAAATTTACCAAGCCAAACTGAAAAAATCCCAAGAAGAAACTGCCCGTCTGGGGCTGGAGGTTAAAACCCGCCAGAAGGCGATCAATGGAATGAAGTCGAAAGTGCAGAACATTCACAAATTTTAATGTAAAGGGACGATGTTGGCATCAAAACACCGCTATCTTTTTTGGGGATATCCGTGAACAGTGCCTTGCTCAAAACAGCAAAACCTCTAGGTAGATACATTACTGAAATGTCATCATACAAGCGTTAAATTATCGACTCAATTCTAAGAAACATCTGTCATTCTCAGGGCCCATGAGATGCCAGAGAATTAATGGGAACCAATGCCGGACCTGCCATCCACGGATTCCACGTTTTTCTGCTTCAGAGAAGCAGCCACTTCTCACGGGCGAAGAGATACGAGCTCCGCGCGGTTAATAGCTTCCCACAGAGGTTTCTGGATCAAAAAGTCTGGGAGCCAGAATAATTAAACGATGTTCAGCTGTGATGAGAATTTCGTATTCCTGTTTATCCCCGTTGCGTTCAGCTCGCGTAGCAGCCGGAAGGTGAGCTACGCCTGTCAATCTCTCGCCAAGCAAACTGACAGCTCCTAGTGTTGACACTCTTGAACGGTTCGACGCCTCAAGCGTTCCAGATAGTTTGACGGCGCTTCTCCATAACAATAGAAGACTTGGTATTGTTGCAATTCGGTCTCCATGACGTATCAAGATCGATTCCTCTGGAAGTGCCGCTCGTGATGAGTTGGTCTGGACGACAGAAATCTCGCCATGTAGTGATGGAGCGGTCGGAGTTTGGGCTCCCCTAAATAAGATGTCTTCGCGGACACGTCTCGTTGAAGGTGTCATAGGAGCAAATTTAGTTCGCTGCTCTGGGACCCCATCGTTGGCGCCCTGGGATTTATTTGACTGAGGACCGCCGACAATGCGACCGCTAACTGAGAATGCCGTCAAAGATCCGCCAGAAACGCCATGTACACTAGATTGTCCGACAAGAGGTCCTGGTTCTGAGCCCGGACCTGCTCCTTCGACATCCCAGACCCCCCATTCGCCATCGGCCAACAGCACCATGACGGCTCTTCCAGAAAGGACCCATGAAGCGTCGACAATTGTTTTCCTCCGGCCAAGATCTTTTGTAGATTGTTCAAATCCAGCATACAATGTGATAAGCCATTTTCCATCTGGCTCGGAAGCCTCGTCATCATTGGTACGTCGACCCTCGTCGGAATATTGCAAGCAACCCAGAATCTTCACATAACCATCGGGAAATGAAACCAGCAGGTTGGAATGGCGAGTAGATGAGTATGAGTAAGGGTTAAAAGAAATCGTTTTTGCAGGGGCAGGCAAATAGTGGGTTTGCGCAAGTCGCGCGTCTTTGGCAGCAATCGTATAATCTTGCCCCACAGGAATACGATATAGAAGCAATGTACCGGAAGCTTCCGCAGCATGAGTGGCAACCAGTAGCTCCCATTTGTTCGTTTCAGTATCGATCTGATGCGAATGTTTCTGTCGCTGGCGTGTACGAATAGCATCTACCTCGTTTTCGTTTTCACAAGTAAATGTAATGGAGACACCCTTGGGGATTTCATTATGAGAGACTGTAGCATCAAGGGTAATTGTCTGGATTTCCAGGTCGGATATTTGCGAGCTCGGATGCGGAGGAGAAAGTGGTAAAGTTACAACTCTCAGCTTGGAGTCGGCGCAAACTGCTGTGACGACAATTGATTTTGTCAAGACCGGAGGCACATTATAGCCCAATGAGCGAGCTTTTTCGGGGAGTAAAGACGGCACAGCCAAATCAAGCGCCTTTGAACCAAACTGTACGTCCACGAAGCGAATTACCGGTTCGTATGGGTGCGACGGGTCGATCTCGGTTTCTTGCTCCTCGAAGACCTCGAACTCCACCGTTTGTTGTGTATGAGAAGGAGCCGGGGCCGGTTCATCATCATCCGAATCAATGATCATAATCGAATCGTCGTTGTCTTGGGCCTTGGTGAGTTTCGCCGCAGGAGATTCTTTCTGCGACTCCTTTGGTTTAGGCGAAGGAAGAAACGGTCGACCGCCCCTCCACACGATGCGAATACCGTTGTCGTAGCCATAGATGATTATTGTTGAGCCATTTGGGGCAAGCACGGGGTAAGGTTTCGCTGCGAACACGCGATGAGGTAGAGTATAGCTGCACAAACTGTGTTAATATTTGACAAACAGCGCAGTTCAAACATCAGGGTGGCCTACCTGAGCTGCAGTCCATTGTCCCTTCGACGCACCATGGGCTTCGCGAAGGAGCTCGTCATGATGGCAGCGGCAACTGAGTGGCGTTGTTTTCGAGATCAGGATCAGCGCATTGCCCTTGTGGTCTTGGTGTGAAGAGAAAGGAATAGAAGCTCAGACCAAAATTCTGCAGAAGGTCGCCGCGATTGTGATTTGGAGAAAACTAAGCTTCGGCCGCCAAGCGCGTCGCCGTCACGGTCTCCGCACAGCGGGAAGGCAGGAGCTCCGCCATGGGCAAGAACAAAGCAAAACAAAAAACAAAAAACAACAACACTTCATCACATGGCGCACAACATCGCTCCGAGAAAGCAGCCAGGAATCGCCCTACGATGAATGCTACCCATATGGAGGGCAGCCTTGCAAACCTCATCTCGAGCCATTCTCAACAGCGTCGCCAACAATGGCATCGGTGCAATCCCTTGGCCTGCACGAACCCCCCGCATTGCCCTTCCTCGTTGCTGAAGGCCTCCTACCTCTAGAACCGACGCAACAAGACTATAAGTGGATATCGCAAGAACCGGGCCGAGATGACGATGTGATATACACCAGGAGTTGCGCCGTCTGGTCGCGCGGGTGTGTCGTGAAGCGCGTCTTCAAGCTAGACATCGAAAAAGAAGAAATCCGGCATGCCGTGCTCGCATCATTCCCTTCTATATGCTCTCAGGACACCGATCAAAGCACTCGTCGCGCACCTATGCCTCATCTCCATGCGGTGCCCGCATCGAAACCTAGCGAACGAACGAAAGCCCACACGGAGGATCTGGAGTCGATTGTGGATGTGAATGAAAGACAGACTAGGCGAGGACGCCTTCGCATGTTCAATGACCCTTCGAGAGCATTGGTCGTTGTTCTTAAAACTCAAGCACATATCTTTTTTCTATCCGGAAACAGCCATGTCATCCCCCTGCCATTCGAAGTCGATTCTATTTTCGCCTCGCCCCAGGGGCTGGTCTTTCAGAGCAAATTACCGGACGACACAGAGACACTATCCATTATAGCACCTCCAAACTCTTTTATGTCGCAGCAGTACTTCCCGGAGTCTCAGCTCAATCAGTCTGTTACATCTTCGAGGGGCAAAGATGCTCGGCTATCTACTACTTTTACAACTACAACCCCGTCTCGAGCTCCGAAACGACCCAGAGAACCAGACATGCCTAGAACGTTTTCCTTGACAGATCCTCATGCAGAAATGGGCTTGGTCGTTTCGAACCAGTCAAACCGCACTGACGGATTCGATGTTCTGGACCGCGCGGACGAGATTCTTTACGTGTCTAGCACCAATGAACTATCAGGAGATGACCCTACATCTGATGCTCCTCCCTTAATCATAGTAATAACCATGAATACTAAGACGGGTTTATACACTATCTGGACAGCCCGTTATAAGCTGGATGCCACCAGCCAGGAGTCGAGGCAACGCAAAAAACCAGCACCTAGCGGTGCACGTTCAAAAAGACGCAGCTCTCACTTTGGAATGACACCGGGTGGTGCATCTACACCGGTTGCTCGTCCTTCAGGAATAAGAGAAAGTATCGGCACGAATCGAAATATATCCGGCCCCTCATTCTCACAAGCGCTTCAAGACGACGACAACTCTGAGCAAACCGATTTTGCCTCTCAAATGGGTCAAGAATTTGCAGAAATGGGCGGCCCTTCAAAGAACTCACGGCGTGTAAGCTCCTTGTTGGCAAGGGCAGATCTAGGGACCAGTCAAGATAGAACCACTTTCTCCGATCTTGCTACAGGAAACCCCGGGATTGCAGCGAACCATGGTAGCCTGCGACAATCAATAGGTGGGCACAGCAACCGAGCTAGCTTTGGTCACAATTTGAGGGGCTCTCTCGCTGGTAATGCATCAGTATATAGCGCCACAAGTGGTTTCCTAGAGGCCCCCGTCGACCGTCTTCTTGAGGAACTCAACAATGGCGGTGATTTTGAAGGATTCGAGAGCATGGGCCTGACAGGGTCGATTTCTGAACTGCCCAAAGAGATGATACTGCATAAAATTGAGAGCTTTTCTTCCGCCATGTCGAGCAGTCTTTCCTTCTCCGAGCTGAGAAGGACTGCTGAGAAACCCAAAATATTCACACTGCGGTCGGATGAAACTCGCCGCTCCAGAGCCAGTAACCCAGCTAATATCGGGCTTTGCTTGCTTGATAAAAGCTCCAAATCACTCGTCGTTGTGGATCTCAAAATTGAGAACGTTGTCCTTCCCGATAACGAAACTTCCCGCAGACACAGGAAATCACAAAAGAAAATGCCGAAAACGATGCTTGTCCAAGCAACAAGCATACGGCATGCTCCTGGTGTGATAGATGCTTGTAAGATTGTGGATGGGGATGTATCAAGGATATTAGCGTTATCATCTACCATGGATGGCAAAGGAGAGTTGACTTTGCAATCACCATGGAGTCCGCCGATCAAGATCGACCTTCCAGCCAATTTAACGATGCATGCACCAAGCCGCTTGTCTGTTCTTCAAAGTCGAACACCAGACACAGGTTTGACAAGAACTATTAACGACCAAGATTTAAAGCTAGTGGGAGTTGGACACTCTTCTTCACGTGGTAAAGTAGATTTGTTTGACTCTGAGCATCGTCGCCATCATATTGTGATCCAGCTTCAGCCTAAAAACTCTTTTGTCAAAAAGGCTCTAGACGTCTGCCGTTTCGTCCTTAGGGACTCTCTTCGCGCTGCTGATGGCCTTTATACAGCTTGGTTGGAAGTCCTGCGATGGTTATACTTTAAAGAATCGGAAGAAAACGATCTAGAATGGACCGCGCTTGTTGTTGTGCTCTTTACGATGGCGGTCGGTTTCATCGATTCACAGTCATCTCGTACCCCCAGTGCAGGGAAACAGCGACGCAAAAAGAGTCTTTTGCGATCTAGCAGCGGTAGTCATATTGATCAGGAGAGCTGGGAATCTATGACAAAATCCATGGCAGGGTCTTCCGGGGTCACGTCATCGTGGATGATGAGCAGCTCGTGGTCTTGGGTTTCAAATGGTGGAGACGAATCACCTCAGATGGAGCAGCAACAATTCACAAAACCAGCCGATCAATTGAAAAACTCTTATGTGATCCGTTGCGTGGATCTTGCCCGTGAATTTTTCGAAAGCCCTCAGGGCGAGGCAGCTTCTGGGTCCGAGGGGTATCTTCCTACTGCTTTGTGTCAAAGTCAGAATACACGACGCATGGCATTGTGTAGCATTCTTGTCGGCCTTCATCTACTACGAGAAGAGCAAAAACTTTCCATTCACGAAAGCGAAAATTCACACAATGAGACTGGGATGCTCGCGCCGATTCTGGCACAGATCGGTAGATGGGTGGGCTGGGAATCATGGACCTGGAAAGAAGACGGTTACTATGGCACGGAGATGGCTACGATGTCTTGTTGGGAATTCCAAGACAATCAAATATCAAACTTGGAGATTCCCTCTGAACCATTTGTTCCACCCTCTATTTTTGACCACCTACAGAGTGCAATTCGCGAAACACCAGCACGTCCCTTTTTCACTCTCCTCGACGTCGTCTCTGCCACTGATCGAAAGCCTGGTAAGGGCAGCTCGTGGAAGGATGTGTACAGGCTTACTCCCAGAACCATAGCAATCAACGGCTACATGTCTGAAGTGACTCAAACGTCTACTACAGTCGATAAAGTCAAACTATTTCTCCGCTGGGGCTTGACAAGCAGTGTCATTGAAACATTCCCTGAGGGCGTAAGTGCACCATTGTTCGAAACAATTATGCGCTGCCAGATGGAGCCTCCAGCTTCATGGACATCCGCTTTGGCGGAACTCATTGATCGAGATGACCTTCACCTGTCTATGGAAACCGAGGCTGTATCCCTACCTGCTTCTAAGATGCATCTTACAACAACGCACAATTCTATCCGCGATGTACATCATATCGGCGCCAATACTCTCGAGTTTGAACTTGCAAACTCATTTGAGGCTTCCGTTGAAGCAGACCGCATAGCCATCACAAGACTGATATTCAGGGAAGACTGGCGATTTCTGGAAGCAGCCAAGCTTCTCAACCAGTCTAAGGCACCAGTAGCTCAATGCATTCCAGAGCCAGATTGGTCTGATTCCGATCTCCTTGAAGCCCAAAAAGAGGTTGTCCAGCTGGTGACTTTAAGGACTTTATCCGTTCCTGCTGGTCGGGCGATGTTTATGTTCAGTGGTCGTTCACCTTTATTGACCGAAAAGCTACCGATACCATCGTTTTCTTTGCAGTGTGTTATGAAGCCATCAAACGTCACCATTAGTGCCGATAGGTCCGCTTTCAACGAAGAAAAAGTCTGCTGGGCCTTCTTCCATAATGGGGCTGCCACAGGACTTGCCATATCTCGGGCTTCCCGAGGTATCGATACCTCTTGGATTCTATATAACAAGCCTCAGGAACTGACCAATAGGCATGCTGGGTTCTTGCTGGCTCTTGGATTGAATGGACACCTAAAGAATCTGGCCAAGTGGGTTGCTTTTAAATATCTGACCCCCAAACATACTATGACATCAATCGGACTTTTATTGGGCTTGTCAGCATCGTACCTAGGGACGATGGATACCCTCATCGCCCGTTTACTCTCAGTGCATGTTACACGCATGTTGCCTCAGGGTGCGGCGGAGTTGAATCTGTCACCACTTACGCAGACAGCTGGTGTCATGGGTATTGGGCTGTTATATTGCAGTTCTCAGCATCGCCGAATGAGCGAGATTCTTTTATCCGAAATCGAGAATATTGAGCAAGACGACGGTTCGATTTTGCAGGACGACCTCCGTGATGAGGGATATCGACTAGCCGCCGGCTTCGCTCTTGGCCTAATCAATCTTGGCAAGGGCAAAGACCTGCAGGGATTACGCGATATGCAAGTGGTCGAGCGGCTTCTCACTTTGGCCGTCGGAACGAAGAATGTTGACTTGGTTCATATTCTAGACAGGGCCACTGCGGGTGCTACGGTTGCTCTCGCAATCATCTTTATGAAAACGAACGATGAGACGATTGCTCGTAAAGTTGATATTCCGGACACAACAGTACAGTTCGACTATGTACGGCCAGATTTGTTTTTGCTACGAACAATGGCTCGACATATCATTATGTGGGATTCCATTGAACCTAGTTCTAAATGGCTCCTCCGCAGTATTCCAGCGGCGTACAGGAAGCGTTATAAGCTTACAGAATTCCGCCGCCTGTCGAGCGACGATATGCCCTTTTTTAACATAATTGCCGGTCTCTGCTTTGCACTCGGTCTACGATATGCCGGTTCAGGCGACCCCAAAGCAAAAGAGCTATTGCTGTTATATCTCGATCAATTTATTCGCATTGTTCGGCTTCCCGCCTTGCACTACGACGGCCGGTTGGCGCGCAATTCAGTACGTCACTGCCAGGATATCGTGGCAATATCTGCAGCTGCTGTTATGGCTGGCACTGGCGATTTGGCTCTTTTCCGCCGACTTCGCTCTCTTCACGGCCGGGTCGACCCTGATACCCCTTACGGAAGCCATATGGCAGCACACATGGCCGTTGGGTTGCTCTTCTTAGGCGGCGGGAACTATACTTTAGGCACTTCCAACTTGGCGATTGCATCGATGATGTGTGCTTTCTACCCGATCTTCCCCATGTCTGTATTGGACAATAAATGCCATCTCCAGGCTTTCAGGCACCTCTGGGTTTTGGCTGCCGAACCGCGCTGCCTGGTTGCCAGAGATGTGGACACAAGACGGCCGATATCGACACCTATTTCTCTTGTTATGAAAGACGGATCCACAAAAGATGCCGTTGCACCATGCTTGCTGCCCGAGTTGGATGATCTAGTGATGGTCAAGGTACATGGTCGAGATCACTGGCCATTAGTCCTCGATTTCAGCAGAGACGGACGTCTGCGCGAAAAATTCCGACACGGCGGCCAGTCCATCTACTTGCGAAGGAATACAACCTACGATCCGTCTGGCAGCTCCGTCTTTGCTTCGACGCTGTCTGGATTGAGTGAAGCCCAAGACATCCTTCCAAATTCGCTTACGGGATCAGCCAAGGGACCAAGTCATCTGCCCAATGCCGTTGCCCTACTGCTCTCCCAGGGCCGGCGCTACAAGACACCTCAATACGATCTCTGGGACTGGGTCTTTGCGCTCTCTTCGCTGCAGGGACTGGATGTAACAGAGCGATCGTCGGTCTTACCGCCATCAGCTTTCCAGTTCAGGCCCCACCATCCTTCTCATCGAGGCATAGCAAGTCCACCATGGCTTCGACTATCCCCGGTAGATAGTCGCCTAGTGCTCGAAAGCACGGTGCAGGATGCCATTGATTCAGTATCGGGTCTGTCTCCCGGCTCGGACGAAGTAAAAGATCGTCTTTGGCAACTCCGTCTTCTCTTCGACTGGCTGGATCTCGAAACTGAGACGGGGCGACGGAAGGATATAGAGGGCACGCAGGGCTCTACCACGGAGGCCCACAGACGCCGCCCCGGGCTGTGGCTGAAGAGAGATGTAATTGAGGAGGCGCGATGGAAGATCTGGGGTGTCCAAGTCGGGGGCGTTAACGTATAGCCCAAGTGAAGGACTCTCTACATGTGTATACCCGCCAGGCTTTTTAGAGTAGTGCGCAAACATTGGTCGCAATACTATTATAATAATCTATTCAATAATAAAAAACATAAAAAAGACACTATTGCTTACTAGCCAACAAGCCTAGCACAAAAAAGAACATAGCCGTCAACTGATGTTTGCACTATTTTTGTTTTCTTCTTTGCATACAATATCCAACAAGTGACGATGTAGATTCTAGATCTCCCCTGCTGCATTCTCCTACCGGAGAAGAAGAATCCAACACTTTTTGGGTGTCTGGCTCTGTCAGGCAGCATGTGACAATTACTCAAGCACTGAGGACAGACTGACAAATACACGAACAAAACAGCTATCCCTTTCTAAACAAAAAACTAGAACCAGTTTGGCTCGATAGATTAATAATCTTTGTGGCATAATTCTTTTTGAATTCCCTAATTCGGAAGCGATTGCTGAAAGGGGACATCCGGATACCGTGGTTATTAATAACGTGGAGCTGAAGCAAAATTGATCAAATGATTGCCCATAAACTTTTAAAGCGGTGTATAACTTTTGTCGGAATCACAAAGAGACCAATAAAATATGCCATGACTATAGAGAAGAACGCTATGGTCATCAATCACACTACGGAGAGTTCAGTCTACCCCGTACTCCGTGCTCCAGTCCCACCGCGGGCCTTACCTCGGGGAGATAAGGCGGGTTGCGGGGATTTGATCCTGATTTCATGGCTATTTTTGTAACTATTTTCTCGTTCATGCTGTTCATTTTTTTGGTCCAATGGTATTGCTGTTGCTTGCGGTATTATTATTGCATAACTAGTCCATGTATAGTGTGAAAATGGAAGCCTGAGGCACCAACCAGGGGGGCTAGGCGGTGTGCGATGGCGCTTTCCCCATCGGGGCACTTGCCTATCGCGACTTTCGACCGTCATCTCCGTCATCCTCTTTCTCTTCGTCTTCGTCGAATTATCATCTCATAAATTATGGCGAGCGACATGCTTCTGATCCTTCGTATCCCGCACATCGCTGGGCAAAATCAATGCAATGCAGCAGACTTCAATCAAAAGGCAATGCGCCTCGGCCGTCGGCTGCAAACCGTTTAGTGCTCATCTCCATGCTACACTGCCTAGCTAAATTATTATTGACTGCGTGTTTAGTGTCCATTCTTGAGACGACAATTAATAATAATATCTTCCGCGGCGCCGCGCATCGCCGCCGAGCTTCTTCGCTTCCTGCAATCGACTGCATTAAGCTGCCGCTATATCCATAAGAGGAAAGGATCTTGCAAGCCACTAGAAGTCCAGACTTCTGATCCCTGAATGCTGCAGCAATGCAGCCTGGAGTCGTAAAGTATTTCGGCGATAACGAAGGCGGCCGCTTGTTTCTCATTGCTTTTTTTAGCGCGTCGCTCAGACACCTCGTTAGACCCAAAGGGGTCCGTTATCCTGAGGCCCTGGTGTCCCAGCATGGGTATGATTCACTAGCAGCCTTAGCAGGTGTCGCCAGTCGCCCGATGGTGCCGGGTCAGCAGCTAAGGTGATTCCGGGGCGCGCCGCGCAGGGCGCACTGCGCACGACGTGGTGTGCGCAGAACATCTGAGTGACCAGCTGCGTTGATCTGACATTAAACTTTACTGTGGCGGGCGGAGGAAGCTGTCTCCTCCGTTCTCTTGGTTCCAGATACATAGAAAGATACTGCTACTCCGTATATCTTTCGCTCTCTTTCATCCACCTGTGACTCGGAAACTTTGAAAGCCAATTTCAAATCTTTCAGCCCTGCTCTTGAGGCGCACATCTGGGGAGCTGGCATACCACATGGGGCTAGAACCTCAGTCAGCTCGAGAAGAACTAGTTAATGATTAGGCCCCGATCCCCTGCCTTCCCAAGAACCTGGGATTTCAGCTTTTCGTTATATGCAAACGTTGTCGCCCATACGCCCAACAGAATCGCCCCCCTCCAATACCATCTGCATGCTCAGTCGATTAATCATCTTTTCCCATTTCCGGAGGCCCGACCGCTCTAGCAGTTACCATTTTGAGCCCTCGTGAGTCAAAGCGAAGCGGGGAGGTATGCCAAGTCGCCAGCGAAAGCAGCCTGAGAACCGAAGAAGAACTGGCTGTTTCCAATGCAAAGGTTGTCCGAATTATCCGGTATCACATCCATCACAATTTGGGCTGACAGATTTGAAACTAGACAAGCATGTTCAATGCACTGAAGAGAAACCCAGTTGTAAACGATGTCAGCGGCTAGGTCTTAAATGCCAGCGGGGTATCAAGCTTCTCTTCCGGGAAGATGCTATTCAGCGAGGGATTCAGTTTGGGCGGGAAGGTATATATACTCCATGGTTGCTCTTTGACTTTATGCTAACGCAAGTGATACCCGCAGGTACTTGGTCCAAACGCTGTAAACGCATCCGAAAGCCGCCAGTACTAAAACTCGACGATGACTTCACCGGCGTCCCTCTGGAAGAATATGTTGGAAGATGGATCTGGCTGAACACAACCTATGACGATTTTACCGGGGAAGAAAATGGTTGGAATCCGGACAGTCCAAGCGACACGTTGCTTCAAATTGACGGAATCAAAGTCGAGCGCGGACGCTTCATCCAGGGAGATGATTTAGCGAACAATCACTACCTGGAAAGACGACCTTTGGGAAGCCCTTTCGGCCATTATACGTATAGAGAAGGGTATCTCCTCGACTATTTTATTCATGGAATCGGGCCGAGTTGCTCGTTAAGTCGATCAAACAATCCGTACATGTCCTTGGTCCCTCTACTGTCGCATAAGACGCTGAGGAATACTATTCTTGCCGTTTCCGCCAACCAGCTCTTCCTGCTCGGCAATACCGTATGCTCCCAGGAAGATTTCATGTACAAGGATAGAGCGCTCAAAGGATTACAAAATGAAATCAAATCTTCTACGTTGGAATTTGAAACGGTGGCTGCCATCTTGATGATGTGTTTTCACGATGTATGCTTTCCACTGACTTATCGCTCACGTTAAAAATCTCTCTGACAAGTTACAGATAACGGATGGAACCGATGGATGTGCGTCTTCTTGGCTATTTCATCTTCGCATAGGCATGCAGATGACACGTCAACTTCCGGTATACTCGGCACAAGCGGAATCTTTGAAGCGATTCTTCAATATGTATTTTGTTGCACATGATATCATGAGCCGCACTGGTCGAACTCAATGTGAAGGCCAGTGGGATAAGGATGTTCCATCTCATGTTTGGTTAGAGAACGACGACCTTGACGAGGTAAAGTGTTTCGTTCCGATGATATATCCCCGAGCTTCTACTTACATTGCCATGAAACAATACACAGATCGACAATACTATTGGCTGTTCTCGCCAATTGATGTCACTTATCAGCCAGATATCAGCTCTCACTCGGAAAAAATCCAAGGTAATGAGATCAATAAACATTATTAGTGACCGTAACTAATTAAAATATTTTAGATGATCTTCTCCAAAGTTGATAGTGAATTTGTATCCAGTTGTGAAGAAGTTGAAGCCGCACTTGAAATCCTTCAGCAGAATTACTCAGCACATTCATCGCCTACAGACAACTATATTCTTCAAATCGCAGAGATCAAACGGTTAACTGCGCTACTCTATTTTAATGAGAACCTCGGCGAATTTGTTTCTTCCATACCACCTCTCCACCGGAGTATGTCATTGCCGCCTTCGTCAGCGTCGTCATCATTTTCGTCATCACCACCTCTAAACTACAACTCGTCTCACCCGTTGCTATCGACTAAGGGAACTAAACAACGCCTCGTCTCTAGCATCATTGAGCTCATCTCTGCTCTTCCCAATCCTGACACGGCCAGCGTCCTCTGGCCTCTTTACGTGATTGGACATAGCACGGCTCTTGAGGACGAGACTCAACGACGGTTTGTCCTTGAGCGACTACACAATATCCAGCAGACACGGAACCTGGGCAGTGTGCGTGCGGCGAAAACGGCTGTGGAGCGTGCTTTCCGAACAAGAGATCTCGAACTACCCGGGCCAAAGGGAGGACAGCAGGGGAAGTGGGTTGTCAGTCTGGCTTGAACTTGTTCTTTTTGAACTGAAATTCTCGATGCTCTTACTGTTTTACAGATACCCTAATCGCGAAGTTCTTAATGACCTTTTTGTTTATTGGTTAATTTTTTTCCACCTGTGTTCTTAGTTACAATAGAGTGTTGGTTTCGGAGTATGAGTGCCGAGATTAAACTAATTCTGACATTGTATGACCAACATTTGGAATTTATCGATCATTATTGCCACCACCTGACAAACAAGCTCCAATTTACAAAAATAGTAATCTCTCGCGACTCAGCCAATCACAACAAAAAGTGAAAAAAAAAATTATAAACCTTGTCAACACCTTACCCTTGATCTTAATATCTATAACAAAATTCCAACTAATCAATTAATTACGCTTTTAATCCATACAAAGGTTGGAATTATACCCGGAAATAAATACCCAACTAGTAAGATTCCCACAGGCGCTCAAACTACACCGCCAGAGCGCAACCAACATTAATTCCACGGATTGGCAGACCGTTGCGCCGGGGTTTGTTTTAGTTTGGGTCCGTTAGGTAACTTAGTGGTGGGTTCTAGAATTGATCTATATTAGTGTCTTTGTTGGTGCATGTGATGTTTAGTTGCAACGAGAGACGCATGTATAGTGTTGATTTATTTTTGGCTTATTATTGTCATTATTATTATGCTGCCTTGTATCAATAATAATAATTGAACCCGGCGTCGGAACTTTCCTATTCGGGAAACCTAGATTCATGCCAGGCGTGTGCTACCTGAGTCATGTGAATAATAATGTCATATAGCTGACTAATAATAAAACAGACAAGTCAAGACAAAAAGAATATCGGCCAATTAATAAGGTTCGTATACTCCCGTAAATTTGTCAACAAAACAAGGAATACACATATGTAGTGTGTATATATATACACCTACCTTGACCGGTTGACAATGTAGAAGAAAAAGAAAAGAGAAAGAGATCTGATCCCCCAGAGTTTTGCTGATCACCAACATCCATTATCCTTAGAGTAAATATAGAACTAATATACACGTAATGTGTTACGAATTATACTGTGGACATGCATACAACCCAACGTTAAAAGAAACATATATATTCTGTGAACAGTGATTGGATGGAAAATATAACCTCGGCAGTTATTTCTTTTTTTTCCGATTTGTCTTTCTAACTTTCTCTTTTTTTTTTAACCTTTCGTATTTTTTTTTTCTGAACCAAGTATCATCCCAAATGTCCAATAATTCTGTTTCGTGAGGGGAAATGCTAGCCAAGCCATTAGCACAGAGATAGCCCCATTATCAAATTTCTTGGGAGGTCCATATATATTAACCGGCTACTTTGCATTAAAACACAATGGACTTGGCGACTTGGCGACTTGGCACCTGAACTAGATAATAATAAAAACCGAAAAGCAAGAGCCCCGCTAACCGAACCTCTGGAACGATGAGTCAAAGGTCTGTTCGTTTATATCAAGGCTAAACGGGGCTATGATGTTTTGGGGACAAAGCTCCGGGACTATGAGTCGAGAATACGAAGACATTCAATTATTATTATGAAATAAAACGAGTTCATTATTAATGTCTTATTGTTGAGGGTAACAGAAATTACATAATTGCATATTATGCTACTGAAAACAGCAATGAAACAAAACTATTTTTATTAATTTTTTTTCTATGTCGTATATTTGAACTCTCTCTGCTCAAAATCCGTCATGTCGGAAAACGGGGACTCAGCCAGACTATCCCCGTCAGAGGCGTAATTGGGCGTCGCAGCCGTCATCGACGACGTCTCGCGTTGGGTGTTGAGTACAGCCGCCAACGCCCAGTATAGCGCCATTAGGCCGATGCAGATACAATAGCAGATAAGCATGGCTGCGAAACCGGTCGTGTATTCTGGGGCTTGGTTAGCCCGAAAGGTTTGGGGGCCGATCAGATTGCCTACATGTATATTATTAGTATTGTTAATATATGCAACGGTTGGATATTGGCCGATGGGGGTTTTGATAGTGTTTGAATACGTACCGACAGCGTAGCCGATGTACATGATTGAGTATTGGACGTTTTTCTTGGTGTGTCCGGCCGTGTTGGCTTGTCCGAGGGAGATTCCTAGGGTTTGTTTGTTAGAGAACGGTTTGAAACGCCGACTGGGCACTTTGTACCTAGAACATATGGCCCAAAGTATGTGTACAACTATTGAAATGATAATTAGTACAGGAAAGTAACAACCAGAGTAGATATCATACCAAGTAAATCCCCACCATCTGACCACCAATGTTCGTCCTAGGTAGGGTATATACCAAAATCGCACCGACTGCAGGAATACATGCTGCAATTATTGTGACGAAACACCGTCTATTCGTCCACTTTGCGGCAACCCAGGAGAAGAGAAAGGCAGACAATGTCGACATGATGCCAGTGGGCATGTTTAAGAGCGAGGTTGTGACGGCGTCAAAACCGAGGTTGTTGATGATGATTCCGCTAAAAGTAATCAAACCTATAAAGTCAGCATAAGCCGATTTCTAAACAAAAGATATAAAAGGCAATATCAGACCTCCATTTGGCACATTGATGGCAATGTTAAACAAGAAGATAATCCATGTTTTTGGATCGGTAACGGCCTCAATAGCCTGCTCCCGTTTCCATGTCTTGTTGACAATTCCAGTCTTGTTCTCGGCTTGTCTTGAGATTGCATAGAATTTCTCCTGCTCGGTGAGGAACCAAGCGTTCATTGGAGTGTCCGGGAGATATATCACGGCTACCAGAGACCATGCGAGAGATATAGAACCTGGAATAGAGAATTAATTTTTAACTTTTTATAAACTTCTTCTCTCTTTGTGCGTAGAGACCGCAAGAAAAACAGAGAGAAGCTCACCAGTAATCAGAAACAGATACTGCCATTTTGAAAGACTGGTATTCGGTGGAATCTGTCCAACAGCCCACGACAAAAAGCCATTTATCACTGAACTAACAGCAGCAAAGGCTATTGCATTGCGAGGCGGCTGCTCGGATTTTTTATAAAAACCGGCAATGACAAGGGAAATCGATGGGACAATGATACCCTCAAGACAGCCTGGAGAAAAAGGTTAGATTTGAGCAATATTCAGGCTGAAGATTTTTGGCTGGATAAGATTTACATACCCATCAAAAATCGCAGGACCATCAGGTCACTGAACTGGCGACAAGCCGGTATCAGAAGTGATAATATAGACCAACCGATCGAGCAGCCAGCGAGGTACTTGGCAGATGGCACTCGTTGAAGCATGTATGATGACGGCCACATCCCAACAATACACTGTGTATATAAACATTAACAGGAATACAACTAAAAATGAAACAGTTTACCAAACTGGGAAAAAAAGACATCTTACACCAAAGTAGAGAATTGAGCCTGCCCATGAATACTGGGTGCCGGAAAGATGCAGGTCTATTTGCCAAGTCAGTACCTGCCACCGGTTTAAATAGACAAAAAAAGAATATACCAGTTCTCAAACCGTAGATAGCTGCTGTGCTAATGGCAACTTTATCTACTGCACCTAGTGTTGCGGTGGTAAGGAGCTAGCACAACGCCACGAATTGTTGATAAGCTGCTGGGAAGAAAGCAAAAATGGACACATGCTCGAGGGAGGGCATTACTAGTCAGGAACTCACCATTGGGACAAGAATCCAGTCCATCTTGCGTATGAGGCGTTTTTCTTGAGCAGGAGACATTGGGGGATATCCCCCAACTTGACTAAGGTACTCTGCAGCTTGGTCCATTATGTATGTATAGGTTAGGCCAGTATCCAATCTGATGTCCTGTATGATGTCCTGAGGGGGGAGGACGTAAAAAGAAGGGGAATGGATATTAGTAAAAGAAAACAAAGAAAAATAGAATACTGGATTGGATATTCATATTATTTAAGTTTTGGAAATAGCTACTCAACCCATACAACGCACTTGAGCAGTGCTTATGCCCGTCCGTCATAGGAAACGTGCGGCCGTTGCCAAGGTGCCAATAGATTATTATCCGATGGTTCTTAGCGGGTAATGAGTCCAGCAAGTAGGGCTGATATCCAAGTGTTGGTTGGATATCTAGAGAAATCGGGATTATTTTCAGGCAAACACGATGGATCCAGAGGAACGGATACCCCCCTGTTCGTGATAAGAAGGCGGAAGCTCGGGTCGGCACGGTCATGTGTTACCCAAAGATGTCGGAATTATCCACTTGATCGTCAGCTCCACCGAGGGGTAAGAGGATACTATTCCCAGGAAAATTAGTCATCGTTTTTTGCCCCATTTCAGGCTGGCTAACGGTAGCTTATTCGGCGTCTAAGTACTTCGTACTAGTCGGCGAGCTCTCCGAATGACTCGCATGGTTCGGTGTAGCCCTCGGGTGGTTGATGTGCACAATATTTGCTTTGTTCGGTATAGGGTCGTTGAGGGATCGTCTAGCGTAATGTCCATCTATTGCTGTGTTTTTCTTGGCAGCAACTAGATCGATTATACCTCGATCTCAAGTACACGCAAAATTGGGTATTGTTTCCTCCATTTCAGTATAATTCGGTTCCGGCGCCACCCAAGTGGCAAGCAAAGTGGCTGAAGGCCAAAAAAAGACGCCATGTTCTGACTGCATTGTGCAAGCTAGTCTCAGTCAGCTGCCTATCCGTTGTCCCGGGTACAGGTTTGTTCACTCAGGTCTTCCGGTTAGAGCTAGTCGTCATAGGCTCTGTGCGCAGCGCCGACGTTATGCGGATATCATAATTCGAGGAAAAACTTGAACTGAAAATTTCACGTTCGACTCGGCCCGTGTTAGCCGTCGGCATATCCTTGGCAACTCTTCCAGCATGTTGATTTTAAGCCCGAGGCTTAATTGAACGGCAAGTTGATCTCGATGGAGAAGGTGAGCTTTATCGCCCCGTGACCGCTAGCCAACCACGAAGACGATAGCAATGAGGCAGCGCGAACTAGCAGATATGCGAGTCGCTCTCTTGGGTGTATTTAATGCGCTGGAACGTGGCACCAAGGCCAATGGCAGCCTGCATTCTAGGACCTGGTCGAGCACAATAGCCTGCTGCGCATTCGGAACGTGATGATGGGACTAAATTCATTCATTTTCGGCTTCATACCTGACGACCTAGCGAATTAGATTCCAGGTCGACCAAAAACATAGGTTCGAGATCCACCGATGATCAGTTCCAATGCCAGTATTTAGGCGTCCGAGAAACCAAGAAACTGAGTCAGGAAAAGTCTCGCACATGATGTCTGAGCGAAAAAAGCGTCGAGGATCGAATTAAAGACAAGCAAGGCAAGCAAAGCATCAGCCTGGTGCTTACCTACCCCACACAGTCGCAGCCAGTGGTATTCCCCCGCGGTGATTATCCGCCGCGATTATTGAATTGCGTAGGTGTCCGATCTCTCGTTAATAGGATCGTGCATGGACTAATATGCGGACAGTAAGCGATAGTACCGTGACTACCGTCTCGATGATCGGTACGGGCCGCCAGGTGACCGTGCGGGCCTTGCGAGTCGCGACCCGGCAATTGAAGGGCTGGATCATTTAGTGCGTTGGATATATGGGGCCATTTTGATATTGTGAACGTAGTGCTATAATGCTCCGCAGACTTTGGGGTTATCCCGTTACCGTTCTGTATTCGCAAACATTGCTAGGAATAGTAGGATGTGATCGTGGCAGACGCTAGTAATATAGTGAGGTTGGACCAATGCACCAAGACATTAATAGTATTACTGAGGTCATCGGATCACATTCCAGTCTTGATCTCGTTGAGGATGCCTCGTTTGCCTCCTCCCATTTGCCAGAGCCAGATGCCCTCTACTGCCCATGCCTTGGCACTGGCATGTTTTCCAATATTCGACTTAGGCCCTGTTGCCGCGCTTTGAGGCTCATTCTCCCGAGTTCCGCCGCCTTCCGCCTCGTCCATCATCCTAGGAACGACAGCTTCTCGTTCGATAACGGTCCACAGGCCTTTCACGAGATCTTGCTCTGGGTCTCCAAATTCCCCTTTGCCCAATCTATATAGAACACGGCCGATAATTTGCCATGCTACGCATCTTTGTGTAGGCACAGTGGAACGGCTAAGTATGGAAAGTTCGGAGAGGGTGTACCCGGCGGCCTCGGGGTCATCGGCATGGTGATGAAGTCCGAGTGAAGTAGAGAGCGACAGAGACTCGGATGGGGGTAGTATTTCACCGCGAAAGGAAAATCGTACAGCGGATGGCGCGATGGTGGTAGCGGAGCTGGAAGGGTGATATGGGGATGAGGTTGCATGAGCATCCTTATCATTTTCGTCCGATTTCATCCATGACAGAGCAGTGGGATCATGGGTGATTTCTGGAAAGTAATGCGTTTTTAGATCGGCGTAGAATGAGGGCGAGTTCGGATCGAGATTGGGAGCGGGGCCTTGGCGAGGAGGAGGGGTAGGAAAATGGATGGGACCAGTGGGAAATTCGGATGCTGGGCGTAGATCTGGAGGGTGAACAGCGGGGGCTCGTTCGTCAATATCGGAATGTTCTGTCGCTGCCGGAGCATCTTTGTGGTCGTCTAAAACAGACTTTTCGACGGGGCGTGAAGGTTTGGTTGGCTTTTCAGCCACGGATTCGGGGATGTTGAAGGAGACTGATTTGGCTGTACTTTTCGTCTTATTTTCTGCTGTATTATTTTTTTCGCTGGGTAGAACAGCCGAGTCATGCTGGCCAGAGTTGGACGGCTTCTCAACGTTATTTGCCCGCCGCAACAGCCTTTCAAGCAAGGAGGGTGAGAGATTGGACATCAATTCAGCCCTTTCGCTCTCAATCTCGGCATCAGACATTGCCGCTAATCTCTGTTTATTTTCCTCGTCGATTATTCGCTTTTCTTCGTCCGCGGTGCTAAGATCTTGAGGCGGCGATGTGGCGGCTGGGCGGGCGTCGCTGGCCACGTTGGAGGCGGCAGCATTGTGGCTGGCCGCGCGTCTCTGTTTGAAAGCCGAGCGTCCGCGTCTATCCTTGGAGGTGGGAAAGCCGGTCGAGGTTTTCGGGGTGGGAGGTGTAGCTGCCTTTGGAGTGCGTTCCTTGATCTCGCCGATGAGATCGATGAGAGGAGCGGCGCGGGGCTGGTCGACGGGTTGATCGCCCTCGTCGTCGGACAGATCGAGCACAAAGCGCTCCCCGGGGATCGCCATGGAGGATGTAGGAGAAAAATAGGCCGAGAGAGAATCAGGAGGTTGAGGGTCGCAGTAGACGAGACGAAAGCAGTGAGGAAGGAGGCGAGGCGGAAAGCGGGCAGGAAGGAAGGAACGACGCGACGCGAGCTTCCGAGCGGGCTGCGGCTTAAAACCCTAAAATCGGCCCATGCAGAAGCCGCCTTTCCGTAATGGGACTAGCGCATCGCAGATAGCCGCGCTCGAGCCGCCTCGAATGGAGAGTCCAATCAAACTGTGCTGGGCCTCTGCGCGGCTGGGAGTGTATCGCGGTGAAGAGGTGCTGCTGCCTGGTTGATCATACGTGTATGGGTTTGTGGTTGAAACTCCACTTGCCTTTCTTTCAAAATCCATGCCCGACAATATTGGTGTTAGAGCGAAGGTAGACGATCTTCCGTCCTGTTGTCCATATCTTTATGCATTGCGCTGTGGATGTTGTTATGTTATTAATCATATTATCAGTTGATAGTAATTGTCGACATCGTTGTTTAATTTAAATAAATAGGTGCACGCCAATTTCTAATGGGGAGCCATTTCCGGCAAGATCGAATTGCAATATAACAGCCCCAATCTTGCAGCGCCAGGGACATCAGCCAGGGCCGCGGGAACAACATCTAATTTTACTCCATGATACAAATATGACCACTCGTCATTTCCATTCCAACTTGACCCAGTTTTTACAATGGATGTTAATTGCTATCTAGACTAAGGGTTCTTAGTTTGGCTGATGTGTACGAGGCAATGTGACCTGTAACCCGGGCTATTGATGTATAGTAACAGTCTCACAGTAATGCCGACAAACCCCCACAGGGGATATCCATACAGACTTATAGACTTATATCCAGGCGTCAATTGATGCATCGATACGATATTTCTATAAAAAAATGACAAAAATAGGCCAATATAACAAGACCGGCCGCGGGGTTCAGCGTCGGCATACTACATGTTGGTTGCGGGCGTGACAGCACGGAGCAAATTATGTTGCAATTGCAAAGAAACGCTGGTCTGGCACTAGCAAGCTGAGCACAGCCAGTCATGGCAGTGGCAGCCCTGGGTCGTCATACCCAACCCCAACCGACTCGATGCTGCTTCTTGATGCGCCTGCCCATTCTCCTTTCCGAGCTCCTGCCTCCGTCCATCTTTTCTCCTTCGCGTCTGCCTCCTCTCTTCTTCTCCTGTTTTTCCTCTTGCATCTCTCTCTCCCCTCTCTAATTATCTCCATCGCGCTCCTGTCAGCGTTTCCATCGACTCTCCTGCGGGCATATCGTGGTCGGCTTCTAGATTGGCGCTTGATGATTATCGCTTGATCGCCCGCCACGCCTGCCTAGTGTTCTCTTCTCCCGACGCCAAACATTTGAAGCGTTTCCCCGAGTTCTTTCGGCCACTTTGCGAGCCGTTATCCCTCGCCATCCAAAACCGCGTATTTTCGCTTTTTGTCTTCTCCCAACCATCCATCCATCCACCAACGCTCTTTACTCCCCACGCTCACTGCAACCTTGATTTTGCACCTGCGTCTGTTTCTCTATTAATTTCGCATTCGCCTTGTTCACCTTTACTACTTACGTTGCGTTTGATACCTGATTCGTTTGTCTGCGTCGCCATCTCATTTTACTATCGCATTGACGTTCTATTATCTTGCGATCATTATCGCTTTACACGACTTATTTATCTGTGATTCATCTCTACAACAAGAACTCGGATTCACATTCGATTCTCGACGCGGTGATTGGATGCCGCCTGCGTGTTGAACATGGCCAGTGATGCGCCGGGCAGTAATGGAGGTGTCATCATGGCCGAGGGCGACACGTCACTTGCCGCGACTGCGACCGACGTCGAGATGGGCCCTCCACCTCCTGTCGAGACTGCCGCGACTGCAACAGCAGAAGCTCCCGAAGCAGTCGAGAAGGAGAAAGAGACTCCAACAGCGCCAACCAGAGATACCCGCACCAGACGCGCTTCCGCCGCCGCCGCCTCCAATCAGCCGAGCACGCCAGCACCTATAACCCGCCGCACGCGCCGCAAGAAGGACGAGGCCGAGCAGGAGAAGGAAAAGGAAAAGGAGAAGGAGAAGGGAAAAGAGAAGGAAAAGGAGAAAGAAAAAGAAAAGGAGAAGGAGAAGGGAAAAGAGAAGGAAAAGGAGAAAGAAAAAGAAAAGGAGAAGGAGAAGGAGAAACCGAAAAAGGCCAAGGGCAAGGCCAAAGAGAAGGAAAAGCCAAAGGAAGCGGACAAGGCCAAAGATAAGAAGGAGGAGACCGAAACCAAGGAGAAAGCAAAGGATAAACCCAAAGAAAAGGAAACGAAGCCGCGAGCTTCTCGGCGCACCCGGGAAAAGTCCAATGCCTCTGCTCAGAATACGCCGCAGTCATCGCGGAAGAAGCCCAAGCTAGAACACCATGCCGAGCCGCAAGCCGTTGACAACAGCAACAATAAGGATAGCGCGGGCAAAAAGGAGGCCACGCCCAGCAAAGCTCCCCCGCCGGTTGCACTGGCTCCTGCTCCAGCTGCAACTGCAGCTCCAATTGCAGCAGCTGTCGACGCGCCGCAACAGCAGCATCCGTCTTCCGCCCCGCCAACACCAGCACCTGCAGTTTCCCAAAACGGCAAGCATGAAGCTATCCCAACCCCACCTCCTCGAAGCTATCCAGCTCAACCTCCCGTCCAAACGCCTGTACAGACGCCGGTACCGCTCTCAGCGCCTTCTACTGCAGCGTCGCCGCACAGGCCTTTCGGCACCTCGGCCTTGGCCCAACCAACTATATCTGCCGCTTCGACTCCACCCGGCATGATGCATCCTCAGACTTTATCTCGTTCTCATTCTTATGAAAATGGCACGCAGGCACACTCGACGCCGACATATCAGTCGCCTGCACCTACCCAGCCGGCGCCGCAGCCATCCCCACACCGGTCGAGCGGACGCAATTACGATCCTATTCGCTCCGCTTTTGACAATCCAGCTCCATCACCGCCTCCACCATCGCATGGCCCATCTCCTGTGAAGAATACTGCCCAATTCAGTCCACCACAACACAACGCGGTGTCACCACGCGGAGCTTACAGAGCAAGCGCATCACCTGCCATTGCTAGTATTATCGATCCTCCCGCTGCGTCGACTCCTATGCATCAACAATTGCCCGCTCATCAAACACAGCCTGGTATCTATTCTAATCATGTACACAGCTACTCGCCATATGGCCCATTGCACCACTATGGACAAACGCAACAAACACAAACGCAGGCTCAAATGAATCACGCATCCCCAGCTCCTTCACAACCTGCTCAACAACATTCACAACAGTTGCACCTACAGCAGCAACAGCAACCGCCACCTCAACCACAGGCTCCTCATCCTCAGCAATTTCCTCCACAGCAAGTCCAGCAACCAGCGTCTCAGCCGCAGTATTCACCGCCCCAGCAAGAACTGCCGGCTCAAGCGGTTCCTCAGCAGATCATAAAGCCTACCGAAAAAACAACTCTCCTTCAACAACCAGTTGCAATGGAGATTGACTCGGAGCCTACGAGTGCCCCGCTTGCAAAAGCTACGAAAGCGTCAAAGAAGGAAAAGGGTACGCCAACGGCCTCAAGCGCACCGTCTCCGAAGCCAGCACGCCCAGCCAAGGATGCCCCTCCACCTTTACCACAGGGATCTGGTCTTATTACAGGCGCGCTGTTTGGAGTGGATGATAGCTCATCTGGCGCGTCCAAAACGGCACCTAATATTGTCGTACACGTGCCACTTGCGGGTCAGAACAACCAGATTATCAGTTTTGCACGCTTGGCTGAAGAGAAATACGGGTTTGCAGCACTACACCCACGTCTGGCAGCACAGAAAGAACGGCTAGCTCGGGTAGCTGCAGCGGGTGCGGCTCTTGAGAAGAATGAGAAAGGGGGAGCGGCTCGTGAAAGTGCGGACGAAGATGCCAGCGTGGACATCGACCGCGAGAGTGATGTTGATGGTGATGTCGCTATGGGTGGGACAGAGCTGACGGGTGCTGAAGAGAAAGGGGACGGAAAGAAAAAACGACGCAGGAAGAAGATGGAGGACTACGATCGTGACGACCCTTTTGTGGATGACAGCGAAATGGTTTGGCAAGAGCAGGCCGCGGCCAGCAAAGACGGTTTCTTCGTGTACAGTGGGCCTCTCATTGCTGAAGGCGAGAAGATCCAAGTGGAAAGGTATGTATCCGTACAGATTTTGTGGCTCTTCTTACTGACGCTGTTCTCACAGGGCGGATGGGACGATCAAACGCGGCCGTGGCCGTGGTCGTGGTGGTGTGAGGCGCGGTGGACAACTTCATGTTCCTATTCCATCGAATATCCCGATCTCGCCAGACACCGGACTGCCTGTTCGTGGGCCCGGCTCTCGCGGTGGAAGCTTGACTCGCAAGCCGCGAAGCAACAAAGCACGACAGCAGCAGGCGGACGACAAAGGAGATCTACGCATGGTCAACGTCTCTGGCCGTGGTGGCAGTGGTGGTGGTCGCGGCGGCGGCGTCAGTGGCAGCACAGCCAGCAATCGCGGCGGCAAAGCATCTACAGCTCCAGGCTTGCCTCTGGCACCTGCTCCAGCCCCAGTAGCACCCCAGCTCGCGCCTGCGCCAGGGCCGATGCCAAACCCGGGCATGATCATCCGATAGGTATAACTAGGGGTTATATCCTAGAGACCTGGGCGAGTTTCTTTTTATCGACTGTGCATTTCGCTTAGATGTCGGAACGGAATTGTGTGATGGTATTTTGATTTATGGTATTTAAGATTGATTTTGGTTGCATCGACTCTTTGCTGAGGATCGCGCTGCTACATGTCGAGTCACGGTTCGGGATGTCTTTTCTGTCTTTCTTTTCTCTTTTTTTCTTTTTCCAACTGCTCTTCTCTCTTCCTACTGGGTTATTCGGAGTTTGTGGCACGGGTTATTCGGTTTACTCGATATGGGTTACTCTAGATTGCGGTTGCTGTTTCTATTCCTCCCATTCGGACATGTATTCTTTGTGGTTGTTGCCTTACCATGTGTCGATCAGTTAGGTGCCGCGGCGCTCTCGGGCGTGCGCAATCCAGTGGATTTGCATGCATGAACGTGCTGCAGTGCTACGTAGACTTAATCTGTATTGTGTATAGTATTGGTCCAGGTCAGCCGACAGGGCAATTGACGGTCGTCTGATTGGGCGGCTGAGCGCCTCGATGCTGGGATGGTGTGTAGCGAGGGGCACGAGCGAGGCTGTTGGCCTGTAGGAACAAGATACGTAGAGGGATAGGACTCGTCTCATCTCTTCTAGTTAATATCATTCTTTGTTGCCGGGCATATTAATATACACTCTGAATAATAAACGGAGCGAAGAACAATAATACTGTAATAATAAACAGTAGACAATGCGGGGTGGTCAATAGCAGCGCCCGGCGAATCACATGCATTGAATGCGCCCCACAAGGCCGTATTGTCCAACCAGAACGCGCAGACATGGCAGGTGCTTGACCGCTTTGGGCCTCGCTTTTGTCACGTTCGCCCATTGAGGCTTTGCCTGGTCTTTCTTTTCTCCTCTCACTTCCTCCTCGACTCGCTTTTCTCCCTCTCTCTCTCCTACTTTTTCCTCTTGTGATGTTCTTGTCCATCGAAATGTGCTGTTTCCATCCGTCTGAACTTGCTTTATACAGACCTGCAGTACCCATAGGATAATAACTCTCTTATCGATTGCGAGCTGCCCAACCTTATCTGGTGGGCTGACTTTTTAACAATCCATCGATTTCACATCACCTTTTTTTGATTCATCGTCTCTTACTTCTCTTTTAACTTATACCTCTGATCATACATCTTTCCCACCATGCATGACCTTCGTCGAAAAGCGCTGCTGGAAAGCGGCAAGACTGTTTCGCGCAAAGCGCAGTCTCACGAGGGATCGCGGCAAACATCGCGGGCGGCCTCAGCCCAAAATTCTCGTCAAGCATCGCGCCAGTCGTCGCGCGCTGCCAGTCGGTATCCATCGGACGATGAGGATAATGGCGATCTGAGTGATGATACCACTGCTTGCAGGTATTTTTTCTTTCCTTCTTTTTTCTTTTCTCGTCCTTTTTACAGAGTACAAAAATGTTATGTGCGGCTCGGGATGATGTCACTGCCACTGAACTTTAACTGGTTGCCACTTTCGTCACAGCAAGAAACTTGCTAACCCTCGATCCCTCACAGTACCACTTCGCTCGACGACTTGGCTGAAAACCCCGAAGCCGACAACAGTGATTGGCCCGAGGAGTTGGCCGACCGAATCCACGATATCCTCGACCGCAAGCGCAGCAGTGTGCAGGGCCGGGAGGAGTCGCTGTCGGCGTTTTGCCGACTCTCGAAATTCCACTACGTCGAAGAAGAAATCCGCGCACATATCCAGGACCTGCTCGAGGCGTTCTTGCGCAGCGTCAAGAATGAAACAAGCGTGCGCGAGTCGACTCTGGCTCTCAAAGCGCTTGAATTTCTTGCAGTGACTACCTACGATGATACGATTTATGAGAATGTCGAGGCGCTACTTACCCGGACGATTCGCGACTCGACCTCTACAACAATAAAGACTGCGGCTATTTACTGCCTCGGAACGTGCACCTACTTTGGCGGAACCAGTGATGATGCGAAGCTGGACCAGATGACATTTTTCCTCGACATTGTCGCATCGGACGGGCGCTCGATTGACGCAGCAGACGACGCAGCAACGGTGACTGCAGCGCTGCAGCAATGGGGCTTCCTTGCCACGGAAATTGAAGACCTCCAAGAAGAAAGTGAGGAGGCGGTTGAATCGTTTATAGATCAGCTCGACAGCAGCGACTCGAGCGTGCAGATTGCGGCCGGGGAAAACATTGCCCTGCTGTATGAAAAGAGCTACACGCCTCAGGAACACGACGACGACCAAGGCTCGTCAGAAGAAGACGATGACGATAATGATGACGGATCGGTCTCGTCCCAGGGCGACGAGCCGCGGCTCATCAAACGATACACGCCGTACCACAACACGGCACAGCTCGAGCGAGTACTCTCCTCTCTAGCAAACGTGTCGGGCAAGCGAATCAGCAAACGGGACAAGAAGAGCCTGCACAGCAACTTTGCGTCGATTCTCACCACGGTCGAGAACCCGCGGCACGGGCCCATGTACAGCAAGGCAATCGACTACACCACCAACCGACACTACGGCAGCAAACGCCAGGTCAAGATCGGCAACGAGGGGGTGATGAACATTGACCGGTGGTGGAAGTGGCTGCGGCTGGCAGCGCTGCGACGGATTTTGCAGGGCGGGTTCATGGAGCATTACTACCAGGGGAACCGCGCCGTGCTTAACAGTCTGCCGGTGATGTTGCGCGAGTCGACGCGGCCAGCAGCGGACCGCATGGGGTTCAAGAAGGCGGCCAAGTATCGCAACTCGACTCGGCGAATGGCAGTGGAGGATTACGACTAGCTTATTACATGGTCTCTTTGAGTTAAGAGTTTGTACGCGTCGGCGATATACGCAGTCTTTTTATAGCACACGATAAACATGAGATTTAGTTTTCGGTTTCTACATTTCATACACACCAGAATACTAGCACATTATTACTACTATTTACTATTTAATCTTCAGACCCAGCAGCTTAAGTCAACCGACATAGACAGAGTCCAGTGCAACCCCATGGACGGGGTCAACTGCCGTATAAAGTGTATCAAAAGTATAAAAATAGCCCCATCAGCCGCCGGCGATGAAACACGCTACCTGTCAATCCATCGACAAGCTTTCTGACGAACCTTTAATCTAGTACGTGTCTCCTCCGAGCTTGTAGGCCATTTTGGGCCTGCATGACATCTTTTTAAGCGCCGACCTGATGGTAAATCGTTTGGGGGCATTATCCCACTTGGGCGATGCGCTAAACCAGTTGTGATGCGGACCGCGTCGTCCGTGTTGAGAAGGGGAAGTGATCCGCGGTAGTTCAGGAACGGTGTTGTATTCCATGTCTCCATGATCTCTGCTCAGAGGTTTTTGTCGAGGCTATCAAGACGGAGGTTTCTTTTTTCTTGTTTCTGTGTTTTGAGATGGACTGGATATAAATATGGATGGCCGCGCCGGGTCATGGAACGGCTGATGGAACAACAGCTCAGATCAGATTCGATCAAATAAATCTACTTGCAACAAAAATGAGGCTGTCTCTTTCTCTCGCAGCTGCGTTTCTGGCAGCACCGCTAGCCCACGCCGCGCAGTCCTTTGCTGGCTCGAACCTGTACTACGCCGCAGGCCTGACGGACGATGAATCAACGACGCTGTTCCAGGGCCTGCAGAGCGCTGGCGTCAAGGTGCTTCGCGTGTGGCTTGACGGTACGTCCCTCAACCCTTATAAAACAGAGAAAAGAACTGACAAAAATCGCCAGGCCAATCCGGAACCCCCAAAGGCACGCAAATCAACTCCTTCCCCCCCCTCGAATCCGGCAGTCCGGGGAACTTCAACGACACCGTTCTGTCTCGCTACGACGACTTGATGGTGAAAGCCAACGGATACGGCATAAAACTGCAAATCTCGATCCACAGCTACAACGCGCTGTCGGCCACGCCGCCAGATATTTATGGGGACTGGTACGGCACCGGCGATTTCTATACGAGCAGTGATGCCATTCAGTACTTTAAAAACCGCATTCAGCATGTGCTGGAGCATGTGAACCCGCACACCAACAAATCGTGGGCGGAGAGTGGGGAGTATATCTTTGCGTTTGAGGCGGAGAATGAGGCGATGCATGATCAGGTAAGTCTTTCCTGCAAGGAAGAGAGGGCTATGAGCTGATGTGTACACAAGGAAAACCCATCGGCGTTGACCGACTGGCAGTGCACCATGGCCTCGGCCATCAAGGACAACCTCAATGGCAACACGGACATTCTTGTCACCACGGGGGGCGGCGCATACCTCGATAACTCTCTGCTGGATGCGTACTTTACCTGCGACAGCCTGGACATCCTCGCCATCCACGCGTACGGCACCGGCGATTTCGCCACGGACAAACTCCAGCCCTACGTGACAAAAGCACAATCCAACAACAAAAAGCTAATCGTTCAAGAATGGGGCGCTTGCTATTATGATTCCGACAACAACCGCTGCTCGCAATCCTCGCCACTGGACGAAGGCACGCGCGAGAACAATATTAAGGTTTGGGCAGACCAGATCAGCGCAGCCGGTATCCCATGGTTCTACTGGCAGATTCTGCCAAATGAGGATCCGCACTCGGACTGGGATTATGAGGTGGGCATTGATGGCACGAGTTGGGGTGGACTGCAGAGTGTGGCCAATGCGACGGCTGGGTATGAGGCGGCGTTTGATTATTCGAGCTATCTTTTGTAAATATACTCGCATTACATCAATTAGTCAATATATGTATATATACAAGGTCAGACTTTGGCCACAGACACATTCTGATGCTCGGGTTCATACTCCTGCTCCCTCGCTGGCACGCCAACCACAATCTGCATCCCATCCACCACCAGTCTGTCATGCGCCAGCCCAGTATCAATAGCATGGGGCACGTTCCCCTCAAACAAAACCCCCTTATTCTCGCGCATGCTCTTCCTCGCCGTAACAAAACAGATAAGCGCATACGACGCCCCGCCGACAAGATAACTCAACAGCCAACCAAGATCAAACATATGCGTCGCCGCCGCACTCACACTCGTCGTTCCAAAACTTCCAATAAAGCCGGGCAATGGCAGCACGAATCCAATAATAAACGCGGCAATACCGCGGAAATTGACGCCGTAAGTGTAAAAATACCGGCCGAGCGGGGAGGTAGTAAACATGTCGCTCAGATACAGATTGCCATTGCGCACGAAGAAATAATCAACGGTCATGATGGAAACAACAGAACCTTGGAAGATGGAGTACCCGCCGAGGAAGCTGAGGAAGCCGTTGGCCGAGGAGACGATGCGCCTGTAGTATGTACTGTCAGAAGGAATATCAAGAAGAAATGGGAAAGACTTACCATGGAACAATAGCAAACGCAACAATCAAACAAATAAACTGCCCCCGGATGATATTCACATACTTTGGCGCCAGACACGTCACATCCGCTGCAAAGGGTACAATATTACACGCCACCGAAGTACCCATCGTCGCAAACGCAAACGACGCGGCCGCAAAAAAGATGCCCGCGCGCGCCTTGGACGTGTACGAATGGTCCAGCACGGCATTCAGCAGATCGTACGGATTCCAGTACAGCTGGCCGTACATATTATGCACGGCCGAGGTGGTGATGACGCCAAACGCGGCGCAGATGGTTTGCGCAACAGGTAAACCCAAAAGCTGGCCGTATAGCTGCGCGTTTTTGGTCTTGGAGTAGCGTGCCAGGTCGGGAACGGTGACGAGGAGCGCAGAGTTGGCGCCCATGACCGAGTTGAACTGCGAGACAATGCCCCATGCGAACACGGCGCGTGACGAGCGTACGGACTCGTCGACCAGCGTATTTGCTGAGACGCCGCCGTTGGCTGCGGTCGCCCAGCAGACCACGCCGAGCGCGGCGAGCGGGAATATCACGGCTTTGAGGGTGAAAAGGTGTCGGATTTTGGATGTGTGGATCAGCATCAGGGGAAGCGTGAAGACGAAGGCGAGGAAGAAAGCAACCATCACCTGCGTCGTGATTTCTTGGCTCTATACAGAAGTTAGCTTTGGCCTTTTCATATGGCTTACGAGAGCATACGGCAGGGATCTTGTTGGGAATCTTCGTCCAGCTCGGAAAAATGCATCGCAGGCAGATGGAGATGAACTGGCCCTCAAAGTACAGCTGCACGCCGCCTATTCTAGTCAGCTACAATCCAAATAATACGAGGGCACAACATACCCCAGATAATTCCCAAAATAGCTCGCAGCACAACAAAGAAATAAGACCCAAAAATGCCAAACGTGACGCGGGCGAGCACCGGATAGCCAACATGATACCTCGCCGCAGCACGGCCATTGAGCACAATGACAACAGACGACAAAACATTGGCAAACAGAATCACGAGCAGAGCGTCTCTGACCGAAGCTCCCAAGGCAATCAGAGACGATCCGAGACTCCAGGTCGACACGGCCCAGGACTCGCTCCACCTAGGGCTGTCAGCACTTGTCAACCAGTTATAGCAGGCCACTTACCAATAGGCAAAAAAGTTCCACACGGTCCACGTCTGCCGCTCTGGTGGAGACGGCAGCAGGTCCTCGTTGGCAAGCATTGACGATGCGCTTTTCAGGCGAAGCGCATCGTGGAATGCCGACCAGGAGGTCAGGGCATGCTTGGTCCTGGCCCAGCGGGAAGACGTTAGTTCTGACATGGTGTTTCCTCCTCGCAATTCAATTCAATTCACTTCCTTCACTTCCTTCACTTCCACACAAGTGGAAATCCCACCAGGTGGATGGACCCGACCTGGCAGTAGATATACACGCAGACGACTCGCAGTGGCAACGCAGCGAGTCAAGCAAACGGCTTATCTGCCCTATCGCGGCTTATCGCGGCGGGGCATGCGCGGGATGCGATATCGAGGTCCGGGGAAGCTCCTCTTTGCGCGGGATGTTATCACTCTTGAAAACACTTGCGATATTTCTTTCAATTGCTCTCTTGCAAGTCTCCATCTCTACGAAAAGGCTTTGCGTCTATTTACACGTCTGGAAATTGTGAAAATAGTTGAATATAATGGCCGGCCTCCAAGTCATCGCCGGCGGAAAGCCGTTCTACTACTGCCCCAAAGGGCAGATGATTCTCGGCGAAGCCCCGATCTATCGCGCCAGCGACTCTACTTTACACTGGGTCGACTGCCTGGCTGAGCCCGCCGAGCTGTACATTCTCAAAGTCGACCCAGAAACAGGCGACGCAATCGGTGAAGCGCGCGTGCTGCATTTGGAAGACAGCGTGACGGTGCAGTTCTTTCGCAAGGACAAGCCGGGTAGTTATATCGCTGCCTACTACCAGGGTGTATGCTTCATTGACGAAGCCACGGGCAAGCTGGAAGTCGTCAAGGAGATTATCCCGACTGATCAGCGCGATAACCTGCGTTTCAACGATGGCGGCGTCGACGCCAAGGGCCGGTTCTGGCTGGCTGAAATCGACAAGAAGGCGATGAGTTATGGCCCGAATCAGCTTCCGGCGAGTTATGGCACGCCCAAGGGTCGTCTTTGGCGGTATGATCCGGATGGGAGTTTGCATTTGATGATTGAAGATGGGGTGATTTGTGGTAATGGGCTGGGATGGAGTCCGGACAATACGACTTGTAAGCTACTCTCCCTTTTTGTTTACGTCTGGATGACTTATGGATAGTCTACTTCCATGACTCTGTTGCCATGGTCGTTTATGCCTACGACTTTGACCTCGAGACTGGCAACATATCAAACAAGCGTCTTTTGATCGACCGCCGCGATTCCTTTGGCGAGCCAGACGGGATGGTTGTTGAGTATGTCTCTTTAACCTATGAACAAACATGAGCAATACTAAGTTATATAGTACAACCGGCAATCTATGGATCGCCATGTTCGATTCCAACCGAGTCATGGTATTCACTCCCGAAGGCCGACACCTGAAAGACATCACATTTACAGCGCGCAACCCTGCCTGCACGGCCTGGGGAGGGAAGAACTACGACATAATTTTCCTGGCTAGCGGCAAATGGAGAGGCAAGAGAGAAATGCCGAATGATGAAGGAGGGCATATGTTTAAATTCAAACCGGGAGATGCCCGTGGCCAGCCCAAGCATGAGTTTGCGGGATAGGTAGTGACAAAGGTGTTTGTTGTAGATTATAGCGTGCATATAGTTGAGAATGGATACCATAGATGTGACCACGACAAAGTCGAGCATTATATCATTATACAGGGTTCATTCGAACGACTCTTGGATATTGCTGGTGGTTAGTTACCGGACACAACGAAGGCAGTGGTATATCTGTTAGTCGTATAGTACGAAGGCTCAAGAATACTTATGGGCCAGACGAGTTTGAAACAAGTCAAACCACGGTACAGACAACCCTGCGTAGTGGAAGCCGGTATCAACCCGTCAATATTAATCCTGTAGCCTATTGATTAATGCATCTAATGGCCCACCTAGTATTCTTCTCCATAGTTAACTCCAGCGTCAGACGACAAAATCCATACTAACATTTCCCAATCCCCACTTGGCGAAATGCTGGGCCGACACGTGAAACCATCCGAGGTTGCGATTCCAGGAACCTCTGGCCCGTCGTTGTTAGTGCCGGCCAGTCAGAAAGCAGCCCTTTTCGGAGAGAAAACACATGATTGAGTGGATGGCCGTGTTTTGTTGTTCTAAGAGCAGATCCAGGAGATGACGGGCAGGGATGACCGGAAATGCTGAACGTGGCCAGCGGTCACGGGGAGGCCATCAGTGATCACCAGCTCCATCATGACCAGGCTATTCAGCAACGTAGATGTGTTGCCCCGCGATGCTGGACGAGGGGCAGGTATCCGGATTGTTGGGAAACCACAGTGTCCATAGCATTAAAGTCGTTCCAGCTGATAGAGCCTCGGCTCTGGGCGGGGACGATCTCAGGCTACGTCACGGCACCAGAAACGATTGGCGCGAGAAGCGTCGTCGAGGGGGTTCGTCTGCTCTTAATGCCGGACGCCGTCAGCCAGTTGGGAGTGTCGGTCGTTCTCGTGTGTTGAATGCGCTGGAGCAGTGATTCTGGGTGGTTCCAGGTGTTGTTGAAGTTTGCCGCAGCTTCCCTTCCGCTCGGGTCCGCGTGCCACCTCGACTCTTCAGTTCTTCGACCAACACTCTTACAAACCACCTGTCAGCATCTCCTCGTCTTGTCGCCGTCTTTGTCCTCGTCCTCGTTCTCGTCCTCCTCCTGCAAACTGTCATCTTCGTTATTTCTTCTTTCTCCTTTGCCAGGCCGCCACCCCTGGCAGACCGCGACAAGCCACCATGGCGGCAATGGAAGAGCTTGAGATCCACAGCAAGGTAGGTACCCACGAAACTGCCTAACTCTTATCTGCTGAGTCTTCGGCGTGAACCATGAAAACAAAAAAATAACAACGCGTACTGACGTCGTCAGTCCTACCTCGTTCGATGGGTCAGCGTCAAGGGCGACCACACCATCTCCTGGAGCCTGCAGCCGCACAAGAAATCGCTCAACTTTGGCATCTTCAAACACCTCGGCCAGCCTGGCGCTGCCGCCCCGTCCGATGCGCACAGCACAGAGTCCTCGTCCGAAGCTCCCGCCGTGATTGACAAGTTGCGCGGCGCCGGCCTGAAGCCGATTCAGTGGGTGGGAAAATGCGAGGCCGACAAGATCTCCCAGGGCACCTACGGCGTGTCGCTGCACGAAGGGGGCAACTATGCGCTGATTTTTGACAACACCTTTTCCAAGACGACCGGCAAGATGGCTACCTTCGTGCTCGTGACATACCCAACCGCGACGCCGCCGCAATCCGTACACCAGGCTCACCACTCGCATTCCCTCAGCACCGGCGCGCCAAAGCTGCGCACGGCAAACACTGGCTCGACCGACGAGCTGCGACCGGCAAAGGGGCGCTCTGTGTCGGGTGGAAAGGCATCTGCAAAACGTCCCCAGAGCTCTTCCTCCGCCAACGGCGCGTCCGCATTGCTACACACCGGCGTTTTACAAAAAAGACGCCGCAAGAGACACCAGGGCTGGGCGCGCCGGTTCTTCTCGCTCGATTACACATCGTCAACCCTGTCCTACTACCATGACCGCAACTCTTCTGCATTGCGGGGTGCCATACCCCTCCAGCTGGCAGCAGTAGCCGCCAATGCGGCTTCGCGCGAGATCTCGGTCGATTCTGGTGCCGAGATATGGCATCTCCGCGCAAGCAATGCCCAGGATTTTGCGGCATGGCGCACTGCATTGGAAAAGGCTTCCAAACAAACAAAAGAGGACAAGGTCCTCTCGCCCATGACTCCTCATCTACGTACTCCTACGAACTCGATGATCCGCCACCTGCCAAACCCAGCCGAGGAACGCGAGTGGGAGCAGATCGAGAGTCTGGTTAGTAAAGTGTCTGGGTCGAGAGATGCTGTGCGACGCTTGGCCAAGGATACAGATCCTAAATATCTTTCATCCACCCCGGCTACCGTACCTGAACGACGACGCTCGCCCAGTCCGCAAGCCAGCCCAGCTGATCCAACCCAGAATGGAGACGACTATTTTGGGTCGCAGCAAAAGCGACCATCATTTTGGAAACGCAAGAGCAGTGCCCCCACCGTGGCCAAACGCAACAATGGCCTGGCCGCGCCAAGTCCTGCTAGCGACGCTTCAATCGTCCCTGAACAAAAACCGAGGAGTATCATCAGTCACCCGGATCACGACGATGAAATCCACGATCATCTAATGGCGCTCCTTGGCGATCTCGACAAGGTTGTTTCCGAGTTCTCTGGTTTGATTGCGGAAAGTAAACAGCGACGACACCCACCCGCTGCGGTGCCAAGTTCGAGACTCAGCATAGACTCGGACGTTTCGCAAGAGTTTTTTGACGCCGAGGCTGGTCCGTCGTCTCCTCTTCTTACTATTCAGCACGACTCGGATGTTGAGGAGGAGCTTGAAGACGAGGAAGACGACGCTGCCTCCACAGCTAGCGAGGGCGAAGATCACACGCGAAAGGGTGTTCCCAGCGAGAGTGCCTCTGCAGTTTTGTTTCCGGTTAAACCAAAGTCCTTGAGTCCTCTGCCAGTGGAAAAGGTAACACGGCGGAAGACTGTCCCAGCTCCTGTTATGGCGCCACCCAGTCTGATTGGGTTCTTGCGCAAGAACGTAGGCAAGGATCTGTCGACAGTCTCGATGCCTGTGTCAGCCAACGAGCCTCTTTCGTTGCTCCAGCGAGCTACGGAATGTATGGAGTACTCTGCTCTTCTTGATAAAGCTGCCGCTGCAACCGACGTGGTAGAACGGCTGATCTATGTCACGGCGTTTGCGCTGTCCAACTTGTCGAGTAATCGGGTAAAGGAACGAGCAATCCGAAAACCCTTTAACCCGCTTCTTGGAGAAACATTTGAAATGGTTCGCGAGGACCGGGGATTCAGGATGATTGCTGAAAAGGTCTCGCATCGACCTGTGCAGCTGGCCTACCAGGCGGACAGCAGAGACTGGAGCTTGACGCAATCGCCCATGCCGACGCAGAAATTCTGGGGTAAATCATCCGAGATCAACACGGACGGCAAGACACGATTGAGTCTCCATGCGAGCGGGGATCATTTCAGCTGGGGCAATGCGACTTCGTTCCTGCGGAATATCATCGCAGGAGAGAAATACGTCGAGCCCTTTGGAGAAATGAGCGTGTTTAACGAGACAACGGGACAGAAGAGCATCGCCACGTTCAAAGCTGGAGGCATGTTCTCGGGCCGCAGCGAGGAAATCACTGTCAAAGCATATGACATCCACGGCCACGAACTGCCACTGGGCTTGTCGGGGACATGGACCAGCTCGCTACAGCTTACAGAGCACGGATCGGTTACGAACAAGACCATCTGGACAACGGGACCTCTAGTTGACGAAGCCGCCAAACGATACGGATTCCCTACATTTGCCGCGTCTCTGAATGAAATCACGCCAATCGAACAAGACAAGCTACCCCCGACAGACTCCCGACTACGTCCTGACCAGCGCGCGCTTGAAGGCGGCGATGTAGATACAGCCGAGGACCTCAAATCCCAATTAGAAGAGAAGCAGCGTGAACGACGCCGCGAACTCGAAGAGAGCGGGGGCGTCTATCGCCCACGCTGGTTCTCCAATGTCCCCGAGTCTGGTGGCGGCGAAGTTGTCTGGAAGCTGAAGACGGGCAAGGATGGGTATTGGGAGGAGCGAGCCAAGGAGGGGTGGTCGGGGGTGACTCCTATTTTCAAACTGTGATTTTTTTTTTCTTTCTTTTAGTCTATACCCTTTCATGTATTTGTTGCATAAGCGGTGCTATATAGGCAGCAATCTATCTTCACTCTACTGTTTATAAATCTCAACTAGTGGCTCTGAGGGCAGCAACTTTCCACAGTTTCCTGTTTTGGTAATTTATAGACCAATTGACTTGAATTGACACATTAAATTTAATAACTATGAAATTTCCCGAAACCTCGACTCAATATTCTTCTTCAACACCTTCCTCGTCACTTGAATTCTCAGTTTGGGCACTTCTTGACTACACAAGCAATTTAACACGCCAATATACCCAGTCAACACCACCCCTCCGTTCTCATCTTCCTCAAACCCATCTTCTTTTTGGCATGACGATGTAGTAGTAAGTCTCAAATGCCAGTCCAAACCACACAGATACCTCTCCACATTCATCGACGCAAACCCCTTATCATCTTCGTACTTCGAAGCAGCAGCAGCAGCAAACAAAACATGTTCTACCTGCCCTTCGCAATCACCCAACCCCAACTCCAAATAATCCACAGAGACAAAATACCCTCCTTCCCACAACAGACTGCCCGCGTCGATGTTTCGATAGCCAGAGACAACACTCAGACCCCTCGATGATGCATGCATATTTGGATGAACGCGGACCGCGCCGCGGCACGAGTCAACATGGCGCTGCGCAAGACCCGTGATGAGCGCGTATGCTGCGTGCGGCGTGTCAGGCGCGAAAAAGAGGGTTTTGAAGTGTGTGGCGTAGAAGATAAGGCGGCTTTCGGTGTGGATTTGGCGGGTGGTGAAGAGGAGTTGGATGTGTGGGTTGTAGTTGGATGGGGATGTGATTGTGGCGGTGGGTTTGTCTTTTTCTTCTGGATTGTAGGGAAAGGATTGTAGGAAGTAGTAGTCGTAAACACGGTCTCGGACTTTGCGAGGCAGAGACAAAAATGTTGGTGGAGGTCTTTTCTGGGGCTTGGTCAGGATGTGTTTTCCGAGGTAGTCAAAGTCTTGGATGTCCATGTTGATTGATTTGAAGTAATCTTTTTTATATCACGTGTTGGAAACCCTATAGTTATCTATCTATCTCAGCAAGTTGATGGATAAAGAGGATTCCCTCGTAGATAAACTGTCTGTCTATGCCCGTCACACTCTGTGCTACATGCATTTCTAAACGGGTTAAGAAGGCAAGTATACTACATGTATATCAATCAGGGACTTGCACACGGAAAGATGCATTGATTGGTAGTAGCCCTGTTCAAAATAGGGCCAACGGAAATTGATTTGTACATATGTACGTGTTCTGCTAAAGGAGCCCGGTGTGATATACTCGTGCTACGTCGATTGATATGTTCAGGGGAACATCTGAAGTCAAGGAGTCTTTCCTACATGTACAGCCTTGGAGGGTATTCATTAACATTTTTTATGATTAACATAGGAACTCAAGTGCTGTATCCCAGTAATGTAACTGATATCCTCAAATGTAATTGATTATCCTCAACTATACTACCCTTTTGTTCAAATCACAAGGGAAAAAAGCTAGAAATACAATATAAATAAATCGCCTATGCAAAACCCAACTGTCCAAATTTATAAAACAATAAAAATATAAGCGGATCACCTCCGCGGCATGCTCTGAGGAACCCGGCCCATCTGCATATTAGTAAAGAGCAGCTTGAAGCCATTGCACAGCGCGCGCATATCCGGGTACGGATTGCGCTGAAGCTCAAAGCCCTGCGGGATGACTTTGACATTCCAGCTCTGCAGCTCGGCGTTCTGCCCGGCCTTGAAGCAGAGGAAAAAGTAGCCTGGGTATTTCGGGTTGATGCAAAAGGCGTAGACGGAGCGTTTGGGGTTGGCCATGGTGTAGGTTGTGAGCCATTTTTCTAGGACTGTTAGTTTCCATAGAATAACTTGTGTAGAAGAAGAAGGAAAACATACCGGTGTCAGCTCGGGTGCCGTTTTGGTATTTTTCATGCGCCATCATCTCGTCTACCTTCCTCGCCATTGTCTGCACGTGACTGACAATCAACTCGTCCAGATCGCTGTAGGTGTATTTCCCGCCAATCTTCAGAATCCGGCCGACAGAATACTCATTCTCCTTGTCCAGTTCCAGAACATCAATATGCTGGTACACGCCATCAGACACCTTCCACGTCACTGTGAGGTGGTCAGGGCCCTTGGAAGACGGTCTGATCACGCAGTCGCCCCGATTCTGTCCACCCAGATATTCTTCTGCTTGCTTGGAGTTGTAAGCTCTGAACAGAGGATGTTTGATCACACGGACAAAACGGCTTTCAGTCTTGGTCTTTTCTTGCAGCAAGTCTCGGTCCTCTTGCTCCTGTCGGTGGTCCCATTCACCACGAGGCCGCTCAATGGGTCGCTGGTAACCTCGGCTGACTTTTTCTTCAAGGAGACTCATGTTACAGGTAAAGGTCTTCTTGTTCAGGTAGAGGATCTTGCCCTGAACAGATTGGTGGATCTGGAAAAGAGACCTGGGCTGAATATCATGCCTGTCAGTAATATCTGACTCGGGCACCAAAACCTCCACACCACAGTCAAGCTTGCCCTGGATGTTGTCTGGAGCGATTCGTTTGATAGACATCGACACAATCATGCCATCAGCTAGGGTCTCATTGGTTTCACCTGTCAGCATGGTGAAGATCTCATCCGTGCTCGGGAAGACAAATTGCTTTCGCAGCTCCTCATACGGCTGCTGCAGTTCGGCTCGGATTGTTTCCAGTGTAGCTCGCTTGCGCTGGTTCAGATTCTTCTCGAGCTGTTCGGCATATTCTTCAAGAATCAGATCGTTGACTCGGTCCTGAAGGTCATCCTTGAGAAGTTTGCGAACAATTGCACCGGGACCTGATTCGTCGGTTTCTGCCTTGATATCCTCCTCGTCAAGCTCTAACGCATCAGCAGCCATCTTACGGGCGATATCGTAGTCTTCAGGGTGCACTCGAGTGTTGTCCAGCGGATCAGCATCGGTTTCAACATTCTCCCAATCCAGGTAGAGGAAACTGGCGCAGTTATTCCACACTTTGACTCCCATGGCTGGGTACTGCGCCTCAACACCGAGCAACTCGACACGGTTGTTGACAATGCCGCCGTTCATATTGACAATCTTAACGAGATGTGACGCCTTTCGAGGCCCTAGACCACAGACATATTGCAAGAGGTTTTGTGCTCCCACATCACTCACGGCATCGTTGATGTCAACACCGCAAAGGTTGACCATGTCAACGAGTGCACTCTCCAGCTGTTTCATGACGGCCTCTTCGGCAAGGTATCGTTGACCGGGGATAAACTGAATGGACACCAAATCTTTTCCGAGAGCGGCATATTCTTTCAGCGGGTTCTGCAGGTACCTGGCGATACCACAGCAATACGACGTAAGCCAGTCTGCCTTGACTGGGAAATCGGTGCTGGCCCTTGGGCTGTGAGCATATAGCTGGGCGGTTTCATCGTTCACCATGACAACCTCCAGCCGATCAGTAATCTCTTTTGCTTCCTTGCCCTCACCCACGGAATAGGGCGCAGTCCGAAGGTCCTTGTGTTCGATAATATCAGACAGTAACTTGTAGAGCTTGCGCGTCTCAGGTGATCGACCCGAGACCGCAATGACATCCGGAACGCGACGACGAACCAGGGCGACGAATGCACCAACGTCTACACCGTCTGGAACACCGCGTTCAGAATCGCCCAACTGTAATTTTGCGAGTTTTCCATGTTCTTGTGGCCGGCCTTCCTCCTCAACCCATGTCCAGTGGATAAAGTGGTCGCCGCCGACTGGGGCATCGCCGTTGGAAAAGGCGAGCACTCGAGGTACGGTACCAAGGACCATGCCTTTTGGTTTGTATGGAGCCTGGTCCAGCTTGTTCGAGAAAACTTCGCGGAGGTCTTTGGCAACATTGTTCTCACAGTTCTGTCGAATGTTCTCCTTCACGCTGCGAGTCAGCAACTTCAGTAGCCTGCCAAGTGCAGCGTCAAGAACCTCGCGTCGCTCTTGGTTCCAGGCATCGGCCACATCGCTCTGGCTGTCCGATTCAATATGGCTGTACAAGCTTTGTCGGTACCGCTCAAAGTTCTGGAAGGTCACTTTGACATTGACCAAACCTTCTTCCTCGGCTTTCAACATGCTCAAAAACAGTTCTGGACGCCGCGCAATGTCTGTGAGTTGCTGGTCACGCAAGTACTTGAACTCATAATATGGGTGTTGTTCATCGATTCGTCGCAGACCTTTTTCTGTCCGGAAGCAGTCTACAACGCCGTTTCTGTAACATTGCTCGCGGATGACCTTGCGCATTCTCGGGTTTAGAACCAATTCTTCGATGAACATGGCCTTGGCGGCACGAAGCGCGCTTGTCGAGTTGGAGTAGTCAGTGTCTAAAACATCGTCGGCGATTTCTTCGGGTCGCTTTTCAGGATCCTCGGCGTACTGTCCACGGCGATTTTGGGAGGCGGCTTGCGCAAAGGCGTCTGCAGTGATACCAAAAGCACGAACAAGGTGATAAACACTGCTTTTGCGGATTCTCTCGAAAAGGGTGTTGGCACCTGCTTTCCGCCGTTGCGTGGCCTGACCATTAGGTTGGCCATTGGCTTCGCCATCGACATCTCCGTTTGCTTCATCGGACACGAGAGAGATATCCTTGATCTGAGGACCGTACTGGAAGTGCATGTACTCTTGGATATCCTGCAATTCCTCCATGGTAGTCGCAGAGGAAAGCATCTCGTCAACGATTTCGTCGTCGACATTCATCTCCTGGAGCTTCTGATACGTCTTTTGCAGGGTGTGTCGTTTGTCGATGTAAGCGCGGAATTTGAGGTCGTGTTCGAAAATGTCCCACAGGTCGTTCATGTTCAGCAGCTTTTGCGCTCTAACCACAAATTCCGGGGCATCGGGGTTACCTGGATCCGGTGAAGAAGGAACCTTGGCAGCGTGAATGAGGTAGTCTTTGCGGTGCTGGAAGATAAAGGGGACTTCAAAGTCGTCAGTGACCATGAATTCCAAAACTTTTGCAACAGCGCGCTGAAACGGCTCTTGCAAATTATCTTCGATGATGTGCTGCTTTCTCAGTAGCATCAAATTGGATATCCAAATAGCTTCCTCACGGAATTCGTCATCGGTAAGAACAAGGCCCTTGTACGGCTTTCGTGCAATTTGATGGCGTTCTGGCTCGTCGGTGAAACGAATCTCGTTGTCTTCGTCCGTCAACATTTTCTCGGCCAGCAGGGTCGGTTCAAAGACGTCCTTCAGATCGAGGCGTTTCGTCTCCTCTTCTTGTTGCTCTTCCTCGTCTTCTTCCATTTCGAGGGCGAAGAGGTAATCGGTACCGTCTCCAAAGGCGGCGCGCATATCTTCGAGCGAGTTTTCGTCCAGACCGGTAGCTTCGGTGATGGCAAGGCCGGAAATGCCCTTTCGAACGGGACGGGCAATCTCTTCGTCGTCTTCCATGCGCTGGCGCTCTTCATCGGAAAACTCGTCTTCTTCGATGAAACCCTCCATTTCATCCTCGCGGCGGCGGCCAGCTCTGCTGTAGTCAGCTTCTTCCTCTTCATCCCAGTTGAAGACATCGGTGGGGCGGTCGGCCTTGTGGCCTCTCTTTAGGCGTTTGAATTTGGACTGTTAAATACGTTAGATATGCATTGTTAGGTAGAACGTGGCGCCTACTTCTGTGGTTGGGGGTTTGAGATTTGGATTTTGCTCGCCGATGAGATCGAGATCTTCCTGGTCGAGGTGGACGTCGTCACGCTCGCGCTCTTCTCGACGGCGCTTTTTCCGTTCTCGGCGGCGTTCGGCTCGTTCTTCGATCTCTTCGTCTTCGTCGACGATGAAGCCTTCCCGAACCTGGTGGAATTAGTTGACACGGAATAGAGCTGGGGTTAAAGCTGGAGCATACGGCGCGAGCAGCTTCTTCGTCGTCCTCCTCCTCATCATCTTCTTCACTCGAGTCGTCATACGAGGGACCTTTTCCTGCAGAAGGACCATGTAGAGGCTCGCCGGTTTCCTCGTCGAATTCCTCATCATTTTCCTCGTCGTCCAGCATGGCCTCGCCTTCGATCAGGTCCCTGGTGCTCATGATGGCGGTTGTGCTAGGTCGAGATGGCAGGCAGGAGTTGGTGAAGTGAGGTGAGCAGAAGCTACAGTCACAGGCTCGGACAAAGCAGCGACAAAGCGACGAGGCAGCAACCGAATGGGGGAACAAACAGCTAGTCGTGAAGGATGCTGGAGCAGCAGCCGCGATCTTGCGCTCGGCACAAAAACGCGACTCCAGCCACAGCGGCCCGAACGGGACTAAGTGTGGCGCGCGGTTAGGTCACGTGATATGACGGAGGTCCCTGGTCTTGGCGTGGTGCACGTGACTGCGGTCCTATCCTTCTATGTTTTATTCTCAATAGGAACTGATCGGAATGAACACTGATACTAATGCAAGGCGAGGGCGGAGGATTATTGTGCAATCTCCCAGCAGTCGCACCGTGCAACGCAAGTTTAATGACTGATTCACGAGTGTATGACCAGCCAGTGGCATCCCCACCTCTCCTGACCAGCGCCGGTTTCAGGCTCGGCGGCGCGCGCTGTTTGGCTGCGAACTGAGCCCAACTCCACTGTCTATTGATTGCTAGTGTTTGCAGGCTGCGTGTTTACTCGCCAGGCTATTATTCAGTCGCATTTTGCCATTTAATTCTATAATTATCGAGATCTTCTTATTGTCCAGTCCGCTTAGCGCCGCTGATTTGGCGCGCCCAGCTCGCCGCCCCAAGCGAGCTGATTGGCCCCGCTGCACTCAATCACCTCCTGTTGTCGTCCTGAGGAGTCACGACAAACGGTGACTCTGCCAACGCCCGTCCTCACCATCGCTTTGTGCCCTTTTTCTAGGATGCGATTCCTGTAACTGCCGCTCATCGACACGGGAAGCGCAGCGCTGTGACGTTCAACTTTGCTCGAGCCTAACAGCAGAATACCACGTCAGGCCCAGTTTCCCCGCCGCAGCCCGATAAACCTGATAAAGGTGCAACAACCTCGTCCCCCTATTCTCGACCGATATTTTTTTTTTCAGTCTGTCTGTCGAATTCCTACAGAGTACACAGCCATGGCGGACCCGTTCAAGCCGCGTACTATGAAACGCAAGAACGTCAAGGGCCTTGCCTTGAACGGAGCTCCCAAAACCGCCTCGAAACCGGAACAAGATGCCCAGGCGCCTGGCGCTGCGGGCAATGCAGAGACCAACCGCTCTGACACGCTGGAAATCGGGCTCGAGTTCAAGCTTGATCTGCGGAGCGAGGACCTGATCACGCTGAAGGAAGTTGGTGCCGGGAACGGCGGGACCGTTGCAAAGGTGATGCATGCCACGACGAAGGTGGTCATGGCGAGAAAGGTATTTTCCTTCTTTTTTTTTTGTTTCTGAAGTGTTCTAACAGTTCAGATCATCCGAGTTGACGCCAAAGAAAACGTCCGCAAGCAAATCATTCGAGAGCTGCAGGTCGGGCATGATTGCAACTCGCCCAATATCGTCACATTTTACGGAGCATTCCAAAACGAGTCCCGCGATATCACATTGTGCATGGAGTACATGGACTGCGGGTACGTTATATTCTCGGAAATTGAGGGTTTATACTGATGGTGACAGGTCTCTTGACCGCATCTCGAAAGAATTCGGACCCGTGCGCATCGACGTGCTGGGCAAGATTACAGAATCGATCCTGGCCGGACTGGTGTACCTCTATGAAACGCACAGGATCATGCACCGCGACATCAAGCCGTCAAACGTGCTGGTCAACTCCCGCGGAAACATCAAGCTCTGCGACTTTGGCGTCGCTACCGAGACGGTGAATTCGGTTGCGGACACGTTTGTCGGCACATCCACGTACATGGCACCCGAGCGTATTCAGGGCGGCGCGTATACTGTGCGGTCTGACGTGTGGAGTGTTGGATTGACGGTGATGGAGCTGGCGGTGGGACGGTTTCCGTTTGACTCGAACGACACGGCGGCCGGTGACCGGGCGAGCGCAGGACCGATGGGCATTTTGGACTTGTTGCAGCAGATTGTGCATGAGCCCGCGCCGAAGCTGCCCAAGAGCGATGCGTTTCCTCCGATCTTGCATGACTTGGTGGCCAAGTGTCTGCTGAAGAAGCCGGACGAGCGACCGACGCCGCGCGAGCTCTACGTATGTCTCGTCTCTGTCTATCTTTAAGAAAATATATGACTAACAATTTCCAGGACAAAGACGCCTTTTTGCAAGCGGCCAAGCGGACGCCGGTGGATATGCAAAAATGGGCACGCAAGATGATGCACGCACAGGACCGACACTCGTATCTGGACCCTCCAGCGCCGGCGTCTCTGAAGGAGGCGACCTCACGCAGCTCGTCGCCAGACCCAGCGCGTAACACACCTCGCACTGCTATATCTACTCATTCCTCGCATGCACCCTCACACGGAACGCCGACGTTTGGCGAGATTCCGGTGCGAAACGATATCCCGTCGGCCAACAAACACCGCCAGCCATCGCCGCAGCCACCACATATCAGCTATAACCACGCCAGCCACAGCAGTCACAGCAATCACAGCGGCCACCACACGTCCAATTCCTCGCACAGCAACTCCCGACAAGCACCGTTCCTGTCGCTCGAGGGTTTGTCTCTGGAAGGCGACGACTCGCGCGAACGAACCCGGCCGATGCGCAGCTACACGGGCGAACCACGCTCTGCAGTCGACGCACCCTCGCGACCACATTTCCCGCGCACGCTGAGCTCGACACATCAGAGTGGCCTGCATACAGCGACGCTGCCCATGGGTGCTGCTGCTCCGCCGCCATCAGGACCTCTGCCTACGCCGCCGACGACTGCCGAGGCGTGGCGAAACCAGTACAGGACGCAGAACATGACATGAATGATTACGGCCGGACCTTTTCTTTTCTTTTCCATTTGTCACTGCGTTGTTGTCAAGTTCTCATTAAAACTTTACGGTCATCGTGTACCTAGGATCTGATTGATAGCCCTATCAATTGATACATATCTACATCTCATATACTACTGATCTCATCTACTGGCTCCATCTATTGACAAAGTTTATAGAGTACTTTTCACCCCCTCGACCATATGCGTAATAGCATCCTTGCCCGCCTGCAACACGCCATCCATGGCCAGGAACGGATGCGGCATGCCCTGCATAACATGCACCGTGGCGCCCACCCCATTTTCCTTCAGTTTCGTCGCATACGCCTCGCCCTCGCCTCGCAGCACATCCAGCTCTCCAACAACAACCACCGCTTCGGGGAGTTTTGCCCAATGACCATCTTCGTTCGGGTACAGCAGCGGCGACGCCTCGGGATTATTCCATTCTTTAGTATCTGGCAAATAATGATTCCGGTACCACATCATCTTGGGCGCGGGCAGGGCCGGCGTATGCTCGAATTCCTTCCACGCCCAGTTGGTTTCTGTGGTTGCCGTGTTGTCAGTCACGGGCACGATCAAGATCTGTTTCGTGAATTTTATACTAGGTTGCTCGAGAAGCGCTTTGTGGGTGAGCACGGCAGCCAGGTTCCCGCCTGCCGACGAGCCGCCGATGGACAGGCTGGCCGTGTTGATGCGCAGGTTGGCCGTTGTTGAGGGCGTGTGCAGCCAGAGTAGAGCTTCCCAGCAGTCCAGGACTGCGGCGGGGAATGGGTTTTCGGGGGCGAGGCTATCTATCATAAACACCTCATTCTAAAAAAAAAAGGGTTCAAGGGGTACATACCGATAGTCAACGCTGACCACAACCACACCGGCACGCGCACAAATATTCGAGCACACGGTATTCTCTGTGTCAATATTGCCCAAAACCCATCCTCCGCCATGGAAATACAAAAACACACTCCATCCACCTGCTGGCGGGGATCCCTCGGGCGTGAACACGCGCACTTTTACCGGTCCAGCATCCTTTGCCGCAGCAGCGTCCTTTGTAGCGACTCGCTCAATGGAAAAATCCTCGGTTTTGCCCACAGGAAGGATCTTGCCGCCGCCGGGGATGATCACGCCGCCGACGCGCGATGCAGACACAGGTTGCAGGTGTACTTGCTGCATGTTGATGATGTATTTGTTGTAAAAGGCGGCATATTCGGGGTGGACGCGCGCGGCGACGGAGGGGTGCAGGGGGTACGGAGGCTCCATTTTGCAGCTTTCAGATTAAAAATGAAGTTGAAAGGGAAATGCAGAGGGGTATTTCAGAGGTGATTAGCCTTGGCTATAAGAGTAATACAGGTACAGTAGTCCGAAAGTAACCATCCCACTGTTGTATACTCCGCTTGGTACGCGGGATGCGGATAAGATAAGCTTTTGTCTAAACCGGAGCAACTCCGATGCCCAACACTGGATGAACAGTTACACGTAACGTAACCGTCTTTAATACAATAGTAATACCACCACCCGTGTTAATATTTTGGACATGCCACTCTTGTACGTAAAGTCACATTTTTACCACGCTTGGCAATGGTCAGATGACTCAGCGACCAGCGTGGGATGCATCTGCCCCTCAGAGGGGTAATTAGAGATGCTGGACGCAAGGGGTCATCCCACGTTATACTGTGGTACTCTACTACTTACTTGCTTCGTATTAAACCTTCTTTTCTTTCTAAACTTTCTTCTCTGTTCTACTTCTTTTCCTCTCTATTTCTCTTCCTATAGCTTTACTTTTACAACTTCGTTCGCAAAATGGCCACCAAAACCCCCGTTCTCACCGACAAAGCCCCCAAGCCCCTGCCGGGCATCTACTCGCAGGCCATCATCGCCAACGGCGTTGTGTACTGCTCCGGCGCGGTTGGCATGGACCCAGTGACCGGTGCACTGGTCGAGGGTGACGTGAAAGCCCGCACTGTGAGTCTCCCTTTAATACCTTCAAAAAAAAAAAAAAACTGTGTGCTAATTAGTTGCACAGCACCAATGCATCAAAAACCTCACAGCCGTGCTGGCGGGCGCCGGCACGAGCATCGACAAGGTCGTCAAGGTCAATGTGTTCCTCGACGACATGGCCAATTTCGCAGAGATGAACTCGGTGTACACGCAGTACTGGGGGGATATCAAGCCGTGCCGGACGTGAGTTCTCCCTTTGATCACTCGGAATAATTATATAGAGTCAATGCTAATTGATGTAGGTGCGTCGCCGTCAAGCAGCTGCCGCTCGGCACGGACGTCGAGATTGAGTGCACTGCTGTGCTGTGAAATACCAGTAGTCTAGTCATACAAAAAGTTATATACAAAAAAAATACAAGTTTATATATACGGGTTTATTTGATCAGCCGTCCCAGCGTCTCCCATGCTTCCTGCAGCAGCTCCCACCGACACCCCTCCAGGCTCTCGCGCACCGCCAGCAGCAGCTCGCTCGTCTCCTGTGCGACCACGTCGACTTGGTCCGACTCGTTGCGGAGAAGCATCAGCATGCGCACGAGGTACTCTTCCGCACTGTAGGATGTTTGTTGGGGTTGCTGCTGCTGGTATTGCTGGCTCCGCTCTCTCGCCATTGCGCCGTATGCCCACAGAATCAGGGTTGCATGGTATAGAGACCACGGACGCAGCGCGATATTATCCTTGGCAGCCTGGTACAGCTGGCCCGTGAAGATGGACTCTTGGACTAGCAGTAAACAATGGTAGAGCGCCTTCTTGGACTCGTGCGACTGGCTCCACGCGCGCACGCGCACTGTGGCTCGCATGCGGTCGTTAGCCGATAATAAACTGCCCAGCAGTGATGGCGCGCCCGCCAGGATGTGGATGTCGTTGATGTCCGTGTAGATAGCCACGTAGGCCATGCGGTGCAGCGGGCGCGATGCCTCGAGGGCGAGCGACGAGCTGCGCGAGACCAGCGAGAACGACCAGGTGTCCATGGCCCGTTCGAGTGTTTCTTTCCATGTGTCGATGGCGTCTAAGCGAGGAGAATTTGCCGTCGATGGACCGCCACGCCCGACACCCAGAGTCACCGAGTCGCGCGCTTTCAGATGTGCAGTCACGCTGAACAGCCCGTGCAGCAGGATCAGCCGCGAGTATGCGCTGCAGTGTGGTGGGATCGGCGTGCGTGCGAGCAGTCGTTTCAGCACAGGCAGAAAGCCCGGCGACTCGGGCGTCTTGCGCATCATGCGGTCCCATTCTTCGGGTCTGCTGCACTCCCAGAGCACGTCGGCGCAGGGCAGCGGGAGGCGCACGTCGTGCACTGACAGGATGCATGTGTGCCCAAACATGAACGTGTGCTGCGCGTCCATAACAAACCCAAAAAACGCGGTCCGGTTCGAGGCTTGGATCTCAACCCACTGGTGCCAGGAGCGTTCTGTCGCTGTCGATCCGGGTGCATGCGTTGTGTGCTGATATGCCACGCCGCGCTTCATCAGCGTAATGATAGCGCCGTGGAAGATGTGCGCCAGCTGGTGGTGCTTTCGTGTGGAAAACATCTTTTCGTGTGCTTGTATGATGAGCAGGGTCTGCACGCACCAGAGGGAGGCGGGAGGGTCGAAATCGGGGGTCTACTTTGTCAGAACACCAAAAAGGAGGAGGAGAAGAAGAAGAATAAAACGCACCCCGAAGATAATATACCGCAGCGAGTCGTGTATCTTGTTGGCAACATCAAAATGCCCCGCGTCGCCCGACAGCGTCGACCCCAGCGTAACTATCGCAGCTACCATCAGCGGCGATGCGCTCACCGGATCCAGCGTCGGCTTGTGCAAGATAGGGAAATGTGGGTGGTAGTTTTCAAAATACAGATCCCAGAAGCCGGCCAGGTTGTTTGGGTAGAAAAACGACGACATCAAGACGTCTGACGTCAGGCTGTTCAGCGCTTTCAATAGGTTCGCGCGCACCTCGGCCCAGGGCGAGGATCCGGACGACTGAGATGAGATTGACTGGCGGATTCGCACTGGAGACGGCGCTGCCCCAAAAGCAGGCGGCGAGATGCCAGGCTGCGATACGCTGCTCTGCGGCGAGACTATTTGACCCGGATTGTTGAGGTCGGCCGACAGGTTGTCAAACAGCCATTCAAAATCGAGGGCCGGGTCGGGCATGGTAATCGACGGATCAAAAAAGAGCGAGGTGACTTCTTGGTCGGGCAGAGCAGGGAGCATATCGGTGGTGTTCACATGCATATTCTCTATTTCATCCATCTGGTTATACGTCTCTGCTGTCTCGGGCTGCTCCTCATACTGCAGCATCTTCACGCTCGACTCCGACATGCGCACATCGTCCTCCTGCTCGCGCTCCGTAAACATGGCGGTCGACTCGAGCGCGCGCGGCGGGGATTCCTGGATATAGCCAACTGCAGCGCTGTTGTCGTGCAGCACGCTGGCAGTATCCTCGGCCACCACGCCGCCCGAGTTGCGGAACCACATGCCTTTTTCATGGCGGCGCTCGTGGCGACGCAACAGGTCCTTGCGGACGAAGCGCTTGGGACATGCTGCGCATTGGTAGATTTGCTTGGGCTGGTCTGGGGGAGTTAGACCTCATCTTGAGAGATAGTGAAAAGACGTACGGTTCAGGCGGTGGCGCGACAGGTGCTCGGCTCGAAGAAACTTCTTTCCGCACCCGGGCTCGGTGCACGAGTGCTCTTTGGGCATCAGGATACATACATGTGCATGTCTTTACATTATGCTACGGCGAAATAAAGTGATTGAAAGGTTGGGATAATCTGGAGAAGATGCCGGGGTAGGTCCCGCTGCTTATGTCATCCGATTACTAACGCTACAACTATAACTCTCAAAGCACTCTTATTGGCCCAAGTACTCTTGTTGGTCCCAGGGAAGAGAAACAGAGGAATGAATAAATGATGCATCTTATGTTGAACTGCTGCACCAAAAAGACTTCAGTCTCTTGGGCAATCAGTCTATGGTTTACCGCTGGCGCCAACATCTTCTGTCACTGTCATCGGAGAGCCCACGCACACAATCATGAGATAATCGAAATTGTTGCGACGCTTGTAATAACTTCACTCCCCAACAGCTAGAGAATGGTCCACTCTTTTTCTTCTTTCCGGGGTGTATTCATTGCTAGCAAATCCCTTTCTCGTGGCGTTATCAATGTGCCGCCGTAGTCGTCCAGTAGTAGTACTGGCGGGAACGAGGTGGGAAGACCGATACTGGCAATTTTCTCACGAAGATAGACATATCTTTTGCTTAGCATAGTTTGCCGGAGGAGGGTACAGAGACTTAATCTAATATTAACATTGAAGAAACTTGCAAAGTATAACAAAGAAAAAACTTACCATCTTTCTTTTGTACTTAGTACGTTTTTCGTTTGTTTGATCGTAGACGTGAATCTCAACGAAACCGGATTGGAATGATCCCTGACCAGGAGCAACAGATTCAAATTTTACTATAATGACCATACCAACCCTGCCCTCCGACCCTTCGAGGAGGAAAGGGTCCGAGATTATACGGTGGTCTATCATTATGTCCAATGTTCTAGACTCCTGGTAAGTTCTAAAGACACGGTTGAGAATGTAAGGCTGTCGCCCAACTTATTTTAATTCTCTCAGTCTATGAATGCAGATAAAAATACATATCTAATGTAACATACAATTTTAATACCAGTCGTTGCGCTTTTCGCCGCCCCTCTTGTTTTCCGGGTTCATCGAGATGATGCGCCGCCCAGGAATGGTGTCGTGCGTAAAGGCCGACTCGAAGATGCCCGAGATGGCGCGCTTCCCCAGCCTCGCAAACGAGTCGTACTCGTCCGTCTCGCCATTGCAAGCTGCCCATTCCTGCGACGCAGCCGGCGTCGAGCCATCACCCAAGTCGCTCCAGCGCGTCACCACAATAGCATGCCGGAAATTGACGGCGCGCGAGTCGCTGCGGTCCTCGGCCAGTTTGATCTCGACCAGGTATTCGGTCGGGCAGAACGGACAGCGGCGCATGGGCTGGCAGCGCGCGCACTGGCTGGGGATACCAAACGAATTGTCGCCGCGAGTCCCGGGCCGGATGGCGTCTTTGAATCGACCCTCGATGCCCTGCAGGCCGCGGGTGTCGCGCGGTATGGGTATATGGTCGAGTGCGCATTTGCACACGTTCATCAGCTCGCCGTCGCGCCAGTGTGGGCACGCTGAGAAGAACGGCCAGTAGTCTTCGCGCGAGTACAGAAGCATGCGTTTTGCGCTGACAGGTAGCGCGCACGCTGCGAATCGCTGGCTGATGACCCGCATCAGCAGTCGGCCTTCATGCACGTAATACCGGGAGGCCATCGTCCACTCCTCGTTCTTCCACCGGCGGCCCATCGACTCGGCCTGAATGCCGTACCGCGGCGAGAAGCGCTGGGCGCGTGTGACCAGCTGCACAAAGGTAAACGGCATGTTGCGGCCGTGGGAAATTCGATGGCGCGGCGGCGGACGCAGCGCGTTGCGCTCATTTGGGCATTGGAAGAGCGGATTCAGCACGCGTGCTGGCTGCAGCTTCTCCCGGCCCTCTAGAGTGCGCCGGTGGTATTTTGCGCACGGGAAACACAGCAGGTGATGGGGTAGGTAGACGTCAAGCAGGTGCAAAAACTCGATTTTGTAGCCGTAGTTTTCCGGGTGTGCAAGCACGGCAAACGGACGCCGGCCGAGGCGGCAATAGAGGGTTTTACTGGCCAGCGCCAGGCAGACAGTAGACTTGGGGTCGAGGTAATTCGTGATATAGCGCCATAGTTCCGGGCTGAGACTCGCAATGGCGGCGTTGCCGGGCGGCCGGTTGTCCCTCACGCCGCTTCTCACGTCGTCGGCATCAAACTGCTCCTGCAGACTCAACGAGTGCAGGATCGTGGTATAGTCGCGGTTCTCGCCCAGCTGGGTGTCGATGCGCGAGTTTGCATCTCTGTATTTCTCGCGATGGGCTTGCAGCGGCGCAAGGGGCAGCGGAGGCACTGGTTCGTTCTCGTACGAGGGCCGGTAGCTGGTGTACACGCTGCCGAGCGTGGTGGTGCTGGCGGACGTCAGCGACTCGGCGCCACGCTTGCGCAGCGTCTGACGCGACTTTTTGGGCCTCAGCCAGTTGGTGAAGCTGCGTTTGCGACCGGGCGAGCTGCTGGACATGATGGCTGTGGACGTTGAAAGTTGGATGGAGCGGATGCGTCGGTTGTGATCTTTATCTTATCTTATCCTCTTATCTTATCTTATCGCATACTCGCCAACGTAGTAACGCGATGTATCATACATAAATATGTACATATCAATGGGAACGTGTGAGAGGATGGCATTGACACTTGGTTTTGATAAGGACGATCTCCAAGGCCGGGAAGAACATATGATATGGCGGGGAATTGTAGTGTTGGAAAGGTGAATGATCATCAACAAAAAAAGAGTGAATACTAACATTCGATAGGGCATATATTATGCGAGACCCCAGAACAAAAGCAACCTCCAATATAAAATACCCGAGATTCGAAGCTCTCGACGATACCATCACGGTCACGACAGATGCTACATGTTTCGGGCGCCTAGCACAAGTTTCTTATCTGCTAGATCAGATACTATGTGTAATTCATCTCCCAGCACAGGGACGATTCATCAAGGCTATGAAATTGATAGGATTGGATAAGGAGCTTCAAGGTCTTCTGGGTGTTCTGACAAGGGATACCAAACATGAGTGGAATTTCTCTTGTGGTCCAATTGGAACTGTGTTCAGGTGTGTCATATATTTTCGTCGGGAATTGGTATTTAAAGAGAGAGAAAAAGGAGGTTAGTTGACTATTTTACATAACATCACAGGTCTCTCTTTCTGCTACACGAGTACATCCTGTCTCAACATCACAGCATCGATAATGACGACGACGGTGATGATTATAAACGATGGATCCAACAAATGTCGCACTCTGCTCTAGCTACAGCAACGAAGATGATGGTGGATGTTGCACATGACCATTTACGACGCACAACTCCGGGCAGTGTATTGTTCTTATAGTATGGATCTCTCTTTGGTAAATATGCTGTCAATTGACCTCGATAAGATTTTCGGCGAGATCTGTGTCGATGGCCAGCTTCCCAGTTTCTCGTGCTGTTTCAAGTGGTCGAATCGAGCTAGACAGGCTGGTAGTAGCGTAGTAAGGACTCTAGCGAGCTACTAAAGCAATATTAATCTAGATACCATGTAATAGTATCTTTACGAAACGTGGCGTGGCGGTGAAGGTCGACGGACGTGCCGGACTCGCTAAAGCGCCGCTAGTTGCTAGTGTCTCCCCGCACTTTGGGTTCTCATTGATATGACATTCTGGATTCAATTGAATATTAATATTAATTGAACGCTGTGAGATTGGTTGTTCATCCATTGCAGTGTCGAGTGTGGCACGGCATGCGAGCGAGATTGCGGGAGCATGTTGTGGCAGCCCGTGACTCCAGCGACTCCATGGGGAGTTCCAAGTGAGAACTCACTTACCCCTCAGCGGCTGGCTTAGACTCTAAGACTTCACTCCACATTGGCGTCTGCCGAGGCTTGCCAGACCCTGCAGACATGAGATCATGCATGTTTTACTTTTCACGGACTCTGACTAAGAGACTGGGTCGCTTCGTCTCGTCTCTCGTCCGAGTTCCCCTGAGTCCTGACATGTTGATACACGCTAGGTAGTCGGCACACCAGTTGACACACGCACATCAATACCCATCCATCGGTTGATACATTTACTGCCTGATATATATATATATATATATATATCTGTCTCTATTCCATACACATGCTGCCTTGAGCGAAATGCAGGTCCCCACGGGCGTGCTGGGCAATCTGACGCCCGACCAGGAAGCCCGCCTGCAGCAGCTATGGATGTTTCTGCTCAACGCCTTTGACGGCGCAGACTCGGTGAACAACAGCCATGGCAGCACATTCACCTCGCGCACCAGCTTCGACAACCCCCCGCGCTCGCCCAACAGCTTCGACACGGTGCGCACCACCAGCCGCCACAGCCTGTCCAGCCATGCGAACAACACCGACCTACACCTGCCTCCAACCCCGACCAGCCCAATCTCGAGCCCCCAGCGATCATACACGCAGCCATCCAATCCCAAAAAACTGCGCCGCCGCACCTCGCTGCTCAGCAATGCGTCGGAATCGTTTGTCTCTCGCACGGCGTCCGTGTCCACGCACAAGCGCGCCATGAGCTTCCACGCCCAGTCCATGGGCGGCGCCAACCTGCGCCCAAGCCCGCAAAACGCACAGGTCATGCAGCGCGTCATGGCCACGTACAAGCTGTCGCCGGACGAGCTGCGGCAGACGCTGCTCTCGTCGCTGAAGAACGACCACCCGGACGCTATGCTGCTGCGCTACCTGCGCGCCCGGAAATGGGATGTCGGCAAGGCCTTTGTGCTGCTGGTGTCCTCGATGAGCTGGCGCCTCAAGAAGGTGCATGTCGACGACGACATCATCCCGCGGGGCGAGCTGTATGCGCTGCAGCAAACAAAAAGCCCCAATCGCCGCGAGCAGCGCGCCGGCAACGACTTTGTGAAGCAGCTGCGCATGGGCAAGAATATTATCCACGGCGTTGATCGCGCTGGCCGGCCCATTGTCGATATCAGAGTTCGCCTGCACCATGGCGAGGACCAGAGCGATGCGGTGCTGGAGCGCTATATTGTGCATACCATCGAGGTGTGCCGTTTGTTGTTGCGGCCGCCGGAAATCGACACTGCTGTTCGTATTCTCTCTTCGTGCTATTGGTTTGTTTTCTAACTTGTGTAGGTTCTGATCTTCGACATGACCGACTTTTCCATGGCCAACATGGACTACACGCCGATCAAATACATCATCAAATGCCTGGAAAGCTGGTATCCAGAATGCCTCGGGCTGATTCTCATCCACAAAGCGCCGTGGTTTTTTTCAGGTGAGTTATTCCTACTTGTTAGTAAATGAATAATACTAATAACTGCAGCATCGTGGAAAATCATCAAAGCCTGGATGAGCGACGCGCTCAAGTCCAAGGTCGTCTTCACCAAAACCCTAGACGACCTCGAGCGCTTCATCGCACCAGAGAACATCCCCGGCGACCTGGGCGGGCCCGACGCATACCAATATCGCTACATGGAACCCGACCCCAGCGACAAGGCCGAAACGCTCTCGCTCGACGCCTACTCGCCGACCCGCGAGTTCCTGCAGGGCCAGCGCCAGCGCATCGCGTCAGAGATGCTCGACGCCACGCGCCTCTGGCTGCAGACGTCGGCTATGCGCGACCGCATCGGCTCGGCGCTGCAGCACGACCGCCGCGTCGAGCTGATTGAGGAACTGCGTCTGAATTACTGGCGTCTCGACCCGTTTGTGCGTGCCCGCACGCATCTTGATCGTGAGGGCGTGATTGTTGGCGATGGGATTGGCTCGATTAATATCTATCCGCATCGTACCGCGGCGGATGCCATGGTCGAGGACTCGGAGTCGGACGAGTCGCTTGCGTCGGCGGCCTCGTCGGCGACGGCCTCGTTTGCGCGTGGTCGTGTGCAGAGTGGTGTGCAGAGTGACAGGCAAAGTGACATACAGCATACTGTGGCTGACCACGGCTTCGACTTTGCCCTCACCAGCCACATCAGCGACGACACCGAGACCGACAGCGGCATGTCCATGCGCGACAGCTTCATGCGCGAGTACGACGACAGCATGATTAGCGAGGACATGATCAGCGAAGTCGACGAGCTGCCCGCCGTGCGACAACAGCAATTCACCAACATCAGCCAACCCAAACCGTCCGACGCCAGCCATGCCGAAACCGAGAGTTACTCAACCCACCTCCAACCCCCGCCGCAAAACCAAGAAATGATGAGCTCCAGCGAATTCGACTCCTCAGACGACGACTTTGATGAAGACGAAGACATTGAAATCCACGACGCCGTGACGCACATGGTCGGCGGGCGAGGAAGCGGTATTGTGCAGCGCGCAGTGGTGCGAGTTGTCAACGTTTGATTTTTCTTGTTTCTGAAGCGAAGCACTTTTTTTGTAAAGCATTGTTTATATGGTTTTATATTCTTGTACAGTTTTTTTTTTTTCTTTTTTTTTTTCACCTTTGGTTCGGCTCATTGACACTGGTTGTATTATGACGTTGCATCTGCATTTTACTTTTATTTTCTGTTATGACGATGATATGCTATTAGCCAGCTACTAGCTACGATTGATTATTACATTTCAAGTTTATTTTATATTTCAATATTCAATATTTTCAATTTCAAACTCCCAACCCCGCTTGCTTCACTTTTTGTAGCGCAATAAGGCAGTCAAGATAGTAAATATGTATAAGTGAAAAACCGGGGAGAATGTCTCTCCACCAGCAAGTCAAAAAAGACAGTAGAATGTTAAAAAAAAAAAAAGAGCATGCAAATGCAGACCGCCAGACAATGATTCAGCAAACCCAAGACAACAAGGCAATAGCCATCCAACGCCGGATCAGAAATTCATACACATAGCAGAGCAGACAGTAGCAGTAAGTAGTAGTAGTAAGTGGTAGTAATAAGTGGTAAAAGTGTGACGACACGCGTTCAGTCGAGTTCGACTGGAGATAGACAAGGCAAAGAAAAAGAATAGTGAGTGTGGCGACAAAGGATATTAGTCGCAGGCAAGATAGTATGCATGGTAATGTATGTATGTAGACGAAAAAGAAATGCGGACGAGACGAATGTAGATGGTCGGTATGTATATAATATATATATATATGAAGAGGTCTTTTAGACCTTGGTGGATGGAAAGATTGTTGATCTTCTATAAAACTCGAGACAAAGATAAATTATCGCGCGGCGCGCGTCAGCGTAAAAGGATGCAAAGTGCGTTGGCCGTAGCGAGTCATTCGGAAAGCCGTAATGTCAATCGAGACCTCGGACGTGTCGGAGCGCTCGTCGACTTCGAGGATGGCGGCGTTGAGGTCGTCGGGGCTGTCGGAGCCGTCGATCAACACGCCGCCAGGGCATTTCTCATCCGCGTCGGCGTCTTCCTTCTGATTCTGAGTTATTGGTATTCTCGTTGTGGTAGTTGTTGACGTTTTTGGTGTGGTTATTGTTGTAGCGGCCAATTCTTCCTCCTTCTCTTGCTCCTGTTCGGCCATGGTCGTTGCGGCCTCCAGGACCATCTCATAAGCTTGGACCAGACCTTCCAGTTCATCCAGACAGTTACCCTCCCGCAGGAACCGGTACGCGGCCGTCTCGCAGAGATTCTGAGCTGCGTCTAGTTGGCTCTCGATAAAGTCGTATGGGCTTTCCTTTTGTCGCGCCGGTTTCCGCATGATACGGAACTCGGGTAATGACTCTTCGCTTTGGGCGTCGGAGTCTACGGTGAGGGCGACATTGTCGTCGACTTCAATGGCCGACAGGCCGGTTGGTGGTTCTTCTTTCGGTTGTTCTGGTTTGTGTGTGGATGACATTCGCATTCTCATTCGGCCGCGGAGGGCGCTTTGCATCGACGACGAGATACGTGACGACCGGATGCTGCTCTTGGCCGTCCAGATATGTCGCACCATCTGCTCGAGGGTCTTTTGCGTGTGTCCATCGTATAGAATAACTGGCTTCTCTTCTTCCTCTTCTTCCCCCTCCTTCTCATCGACTCGGCGGCGCTTGGCGACTTCCTTGATCGACTCTCTCGACAAGATTCGCTTCAACCCGCGTTTGCACGACCTGGCTCGTAGACTTGATCCATAGCTGCCAGCAGACAAACTGGCAGTCGACTTTCGTGATCTATTTGTGTTGTTTTGGGGTCGTTTCCTCGTCTCGGCGGCGAATTCTGCGCGTTTGGCGTGGACGTGGACAGACAACTGGTTGGCGTCTGAGATCCACGAGGGAACGCTGTCGCGGAGCTGGGCGAAGCAAGCCATTTCTGTAGTGAGGTAAATGGCAAATAAAAAGAACAAACTTATTATCTACATAGAGATAATAGTAATAATGGAGCTATACAAGGACATTGTATTGCTGAGATGAAATGAGATGTCGAGAGAAGGGATGGGTGGATGGGTGGAAAGTGCAAGTGCGGAGCCGAGAGTCACACAAAGGCAAGAACAAAGAAAGGGCTGGCTGGGCGGCGGGCGCGCGCGGACTTCGCGGAGGTGAACTGAAAAAACAGAACCAAGTCCGCGCCTAGAGAGAAAGCGGAGCGGCCGTTTGGGTGGGGCATGGGCCGATCCATTGTCTAAAATCCTTCGGCTCTGGACCGGCCGCTGTGATTCGCTCGCAGCACGCTACTTGTCTGGAAAGTGGCGGGTCAGAAGCACAGCTATTGGCGCGGCGTACCGGGAGGTGGGTGCTAGCGCGGGTGGTAGGGCCAACCGCGGCACTGCGGACTGTCGAGCCGGCCCCAGCGTCCATAGGATTTAGTCCCTGCTAGACCAATAGAAATTAAAAATGCACGCCACGGCCCGCATTTCTGAGCTGGCCCCGGGCGGACGCCATGGAGAGACTCCGTGCTCTTCTCCGCGATTCAGCTTTGACTGTCTGTATCGACGCCGCTGCGGTATGTGGCACCGTCCATCTATCAAGCTACGTACATAATTATGAGCAGAACTGAGTCAACTGCGTCTCCGTCTATATCCGCTCTCGTTCCAGTATTCTGGAGAGTTGATCGCTGCGGCAGATCGACCCCCAAGGATTCGAGGAGACCACAACTGACTCGCCCTTGTCAGAGCTGACTCGTGCCCGCCATTTTTGAGTCGCGGCGCGCTGCCACGGAGTTTGCCCAGGCTCTGACATATAACCACCGGCGACCCAGCGATCTGTCTATGATCTGCCGCGGCGAAATTATAACGTCGCACTGACGCGGTTTCCCCGTACTGTTCGCGAATCCTGCCTTTTGCAAACGATAGACAAATGTATAAAGCTGGGAGTATTTGTTCACTAAGCCGCTGCGCCAAAAGACCAGAATATTGAGGATGGTGGGTCCTGGGTTGCCTAGGCCGTCACAGGTCGCCGTTCACTGGGAGGTCGCCGTTCACTGTACTAGTGTCAAGGGGGATGTCCGGGCTCTTAAGCCTCTTATGTTGCAGATCAGATGACGGCCCCGCGACGCTGGTGCCAACACTCATTGGGTCTGGACATGACAGCTACGGCTGCATGAATCAGCATGATGCATCAAATTGGTCTTCGTAAATTTTTATTATCATTATTACTACATATCATTATTTTTACTCTTTACATTTTATTATTATCATCATCATCATCATCATCATCATCATCATCATCATTAGTAGTAGTATGATCATTTTTATTCTCATTGCATTATTTGTCACTGCGTAGTATCGACTATTGAGTAGTACGACCCAGCGTACCGGTGTAGCGTGCAGGTTAACTGACTCATGAATGCCATTGTTGTTGCTGCATGCTTGTCAGGATCGCTAGTATTCCATAGTAGGATGATAGCACCATGTATGAGCGAGGCCACCAGTTTGGCCGTTGACCAACTTGACCGCCAAGGCTTGTCTTGGCTCTTGGCTCTTGGCTCTTGGCAGGTCATGTGATCTTATCAGCACCGCCCCTCACGTGACGATAACCGCCCGCCGATCACTAAAATTTGGCCCGCGATCTTTTTGGCGCTTAATGCGTTCACCACCAATTCAATAATCAGACTGTCCAGTATCTGTCAGCTGCGTTGCATCTGACGTTCTTCTTTTCCTTTTTTGTGTCCCCTTGCCTAGCTGGACACAGCATGGGCATCACAATTCTCCCCCCCGTGGTGGAGGATATCCGCCGGCCGTCGAGCGACGAGCTGGATTCGGACGGCGATGTCGACATGGACCACCTGCCCACCAAACGCCCGCGTCTCGCCAGGGGCAGCCGATCAGCCACGGGGCTTGTGGTTCCCGGCGAGTCGGTAACCAGTGATCCGCAATGGATGAGGTGAGTCTTATCGATAGCCTGATTCGCTCGTCATATCTCTAACCTCGAATTTTATAGAGGCCATGGCACCTTTACCACCCCGTACTCGGCATCCATCATTGCCACCGTCGCTGGCACAGTGCAAAAGACAAACAAACTCCTCTCCGTCCACCCTCTGCGCGCCCGGTACATTCCCGAAATTGGCGATCTCGTGGTCGGCCGCATCGTCGAGGTGCAGGCCCGGCGATGGAAGGTCGATGTCGCTGCACCGCTGCTAGCGCAGCTGCCCTTGTCGGCAATCAACCTGCCCGGCGGTATCTTGCGACGACGAACCAGCGCCGATGAGCTGCAGATGCGCACGTTTTTCGTCGAGGGAGACCTTGTCGTTGCCGAAGTGCAGAGCGTGCATGCCGATGGCTCAGCAACACTGCATACGCGATCACTCAAGTACGGAAAACTACGAAACGGCGTGTTTCTCGCGGTGACGGGCACAGGCGGCAATGGCGCTGCGTCGCGGACGGCTGCGACCAAGGGCAGCGTCGGCACTCACGCAGCACCGGCAACATCAGTCGGCGGAGTCGTCCGATCGCGCCGTCAGACGTGGACTGTCAGCACAGCCAACGGCGGCGGCGACGTCGATGTGGTGCTGGGCGTTAATGGTTATATATGGATCTCCAAGCACGCAGACGGCACGGCGGCCGCCTCGTCGACGACCGAGAACGTGTCCATCACGCGTCTGGAAGAGGTCGCCCCGAGCTCGATCTACTCGAGCCAAAACGACGAGATTGCGCCGCAGACGCGCCGTGAAATTTCGCGGTTGTCGGGCTGTATCCGCGTGTTGGTTGAGGGCGGTATTCGGGTGGATGAAGACACAGTGATGCGCGCGTATGAGGCGAGTTTGCAGGCTGACTTGGAGGAGGAGGATGATGATGAGTCTGGCCAGGGGAGGGAGTATTTGGGCGGCGCCAAGGGGCGGCGGGTTCTGGATGTGATGCTGGCAGCTCATGATTGATGTATTATAGTCTAGATCCGCAGAGATACCCTTTAAATGTTCATTTTTTCGACAAGCACGTCACTGATTCATCCAATGTATAAGTTTTAATTTATGTAGCTTGCAGCATATCATCAGTTTTTGACCATATTAAGGTGACTACATGTAGAACTCTCAATGTTCAGATGTCAACCAATCGTTGGGAACTTGGGGCCTGCGGTGTCACCTGATCTGTCGCATCCATGTTTCTGCGTACGTTCCTTGGTATTATTTACCACTTGATTATGGGTTATGAAAATCGATCAATTGATGTGTAACCAGTTAAATTCATGCAACTTTTTAAACGTTGAATTAGCAATTGTGTTCTGCGGGTACATGTGTCTAGTATCCTCGGCTATATACTCTGTACACAGCAGTACGGAGTAGAGGTGTCAACTGCCATGTCAATTAATGTTTCTGCCTGATCGATACGCTTAATCAAATTTAGCCAAATATTAAAATCAAGCTTTTAGAGACTATATCATCAGCGCAGATCATCCACAGGTACCAACAGGCCCTCAATTGATGTATGGTGACACTGTTCAGAGATGCGCGGCATTCGTCATCGCCCCCCACCGGCTCCACAGTTGACTTGTATATCGTGATTTAACTACGTGCGCAGTGGATGTAATTGACGAAGAGAACAGGATGCATCAATTAATATACATCAATAACAGCATTATCTTCTCGAAACACTAATTGACACTGCCCGAAAGCCCTTCAGCCGAGACACTTGGATGTAACTCCTGCGTGATCGATGGATCTGAAACAGATCCATCAAGCACTGCCTTCACATGTGCCCCAGCGCATCCAATATTATTGGCGCGTACACAGTCAAACTCACGTACGTAAGTTAACTGCTGCGTAATTCCTCTGGACTGAGGCCTCGGAGCCGACAAGCAACAAGGTTTGGCTTTGGCTTTGGTTGCCTTTTGGCTGGACCTGCCCCCTCCTTTCCGGCCTTTCAGGCACCCATTCATTTCTTTCTTGTCATCAACTTCAACTTCACCTTCATCACCAGATGCCATGCGATGCTCTCTCGATGGACTCCAGTCGATCGTTGATGCCTGACATCTACTTTTAACAACACAACACAACACACCATCCACTTCTAGAAGAAAAATGTCCCTCTCCGCCTCCGCCGTCATCGTCATCGCCATCTGCGGCGCCGGCGTCGCCGTCACAATCCTCTTCGCCTTTGCGCGCTACTGGGGCGGACCAGACTTACTGGAAGTGCGAAACCTGAATCGCTCCGAGGGCCAGGAAATGTATATGCGCCAGGTTCGGCAGCGATCGCGCGAGTACGCGTATACCGAGGCGGCCAATGTTGCTGCTGCTGCTGCTGCTGCATCATCGGCAAATCATACTGGAGTTGGCCCGTCGGCGCGCACGTCGCAGGTGTGGTCGAATGCGGGAGGGCAGACGACGCCTGGGACGCCGGCTGCAGGGGGAGGAGGTTGGGGACGGCAGCAACAATATGGATATCCGTCGCCGGGAGGAGGGAATGGGAATGGGAATAGTCCTGGATATGTGAATTATTCGTCGTATGAAGAAGCAGGAGGAGGACAGTATTACTACGAGCAGCAGTCGCCGTATGGAAACGAATATTACGAGTATGAACAGCAGCAGCAGCAACAGCAGCAATATCCGCAGAAACAGGCACAACAGAGTACACATCCGGTCAATGGCGAGAGTTCGAGACGGTACGTCTGACCAGAACGAAAAAAAAAAATGAGACGATGCTAATGTGAGAATTTGTCTAGTCCGGTGGATGATCACGCGCCTCCGCCTGTGTGAGTCTGATGTTGTCAAGTTTATCGATTCATCGGGCTGTCGAGTTTCAATAAAAATGTTCTATTCCGGTTCCTGTATATTTATTGGTTATTGTTTTGGCGTGTTGGTCTGCGCCGGGGTTCTAGGGTTTCATGTGTAACGATTGATGCGATTTATCATTGATATTATACCAGGTTCAAAATTATGGCGCTAAGTTTACGTATTCCGATGAGAATTTATGTTGTATATCTATATCTATGTGCATATGTATATGTATTTTACTGTGAAAGTTTACTTGACTAGATATGTGGAGTTGCCTTTTTAGGAAATACTGCCAGCACTGAGCAGGCCCAGCTGGTTATAAATACTACAAGATAGAGAAACACCGCGAGTTCATTTCATTATTACTACATGTAGCAAGTATATATACTTCCTAGTAGGTATACAACACAACGATCAACTTCAACCCCTACTCCTCCTCGTGAACCACAGCCCCCGACTTCTCCATCGTCAAATCCGACACATCATTCGCACCCGCCAGCCCGAGTTCTTCATAAATACGTTGCATACGGTCACGATCAGTTTGCGCAATACTGCCCATGTCACCGCCAAAGAACACATCCAGCTCTTCGAGCGTCTTGTCCTTTGTTTCGGGGAAGAACTTCCAAATGAAAAAGCCACCAGCACCGCTAAAGACAGCAAAGAAGATGTACGTGCCGTACTTCATCGAGTCAAGCATGTCCTTGGTCGTCAAACCAATGACAAAGTTGAACATCCAGTTGGTGGAAGCAACCAGCGAGACACCGCGGGAGCGCATACTGGCGGGGAAGATCTCCTGGGCGAGCACCCAGGCCACGGGACCCCAGGAGTAGGCAAAGTTGACGGCGAACAGCCAGATAAAGGCAATGGCAACCCAGCCCTGCGTGACGGCAAGGTGCTCGTTCAGGTTCCACTGGTCTTCGTAGACGCCCTCGACGCTGGCGACGATGACGTGGCAGATGCACATGCCAATGGCACCGGCAATCAAGAACGTCTTGCGGCCGAATTTGTCAAGGTAGAGGACGGCAGGCAGAGTGAAGAGGATTTGCAGAATGCCAGTGACTCCGGTAGCGAGCAAGTCGGTCGTCGTGGACGAGAAGCCAAAGCTACCGAAAATCTGCGGCGCGTAGTAAAGGACTGCGTTGATACCGGTAAACTGCTGGAACACCATCATGGCGCATCCCAAGAACACACGCCTGAACATGTTGGGCGCGAACAATGCCTTCCATGGCGCAAAGATGCCGGCTTTACCAATCAGTTCTGCTTCCGTTTCCTCGTCGAACCGGACAGCCGCCTTGATTTCCATCAACTCGGCATGAAGCAAAGGGTCTTGCGGGTCGAGACGGCGAAGCTTGCTCAACGATGCTCGCGCTTCGTCTTCGCGGTGCTTCAACATCAACCAACGGGGCGAGAAGGGGAAGAAGAACATGCCGAAGAACACTATACAACAACAAGTTAGCAATTACATATGAGAGGGAGAGAGAGAGAAGACGTACGAATCCAAGCTGGAATCAGCTGCAAGGCCAGCGGCACACGCCACGAAGAGTCCTTCTGACCGGTGCAAGGGTGCCCATGGTTCTGCTTGTAGTTGTACGTTCCGTCCGGCAGGTAAGGATTGGCGATACCCTCGGGATGGCACTTGTTGCTGCCCACAAAGGAGAAGCCAAAGTCAAGCCAAAAGGCGATGGTAGTACCGATGGTGATGGAGAGCTGCTGCAGCGAAACCAGCGATCCACGAAGCTCTGGAGGAGCAATCTCGGCCTGGTATAGCGGAATGACCATGGAGAACATGCCGATCCCGAAACCACCGATGATACGACCAGCAAAGAAGTAGGCGGGCGACTGAGCACCGGACTGCAACCCAGTACCCAGGGTGAAGATCAGGACGGCCACCATCATACTATACTTGCGCGAGATTTTGTCGGCCAGCCATCCGTTGAAAAGAGCACCTGCCCATGCACCCAGCTCGAGCGCAGCCACGAGCCAGCCCTGGATGGTCGATGACATCAAGCCGGGAAACTTGTTTTTGAAGCTCTCCAACACCAAGATGGGGCCCATCACTCCCTGATCGTAACCATACATCATACAACCGAGAGAGGCGAACACGCAGGTCATGAAGACATACGGGTTCTTGATCATGCCCTTGATTCCGTGAGGCTTGGAGGCATTGTTGCGAGCAACCAAGGACTGGCTGTTCTTTGCCTCCTTTGCTCCAGCTAGGATTGCCATGTTGCTGGTATATGATAGCAAACAGGGTATAGAAAGGTAGTACAGAGTACTGAACGAGGAAGATTCAGTAACAGAGACAAGAAGGAAACATTGGAAAAGGGGGCCGCAAGGCTCTTTATGTCTCTGGCTTCATGCATACGGCCGGCACCGCTTACACCCCGTTACACAAGCCCTTCACGCAGGCCTTTCATCTGGGGTTCTGGAACGTGGCTGACCAAGTCTCCCCGGTCCCCTCGAATGGGGTACTCCATGGCACAGAAAGGTAGGAATACAGCATGGGGTAGTGGTACTAGCGCATGTCGACTTCAGACTTGAGCCGCCACGACTGTAAATACTAGCCTCGTACGGGCATAGATCCTAGACGCATACGCCGTGTTTCCAAATCTAGCGCTATTAAAAGCGCAAATTATATATTCAAAGAATCCTCTTGGCCAATCCGACGAGTCTTTTGGTCGCGCGCGCCGGGGACGCGCGGCCAGGAAATGAACAATTAGGGTTCTTTATCCGGCACCACGGCAGTAACAGCAGTACATTTTTGTTGCACCAAGGCCTCTTTCTGGGGTACAAAACACTGGCCTTGTGACTGGATATGCTGTGTTTCTTGAAAGCCGTGTTTTTCGCTGGAAATAAGTACCAACTCTGCAAGTTGGGTTGATTGGCCATCGCTTTGTTTTCGGCCTATTTGTTGTTACATATAGACCCCGGTCAGTACATCTGTCGCTGGGCTTGGCCTAATAATTAATATTGTTTTAAACGAGCTGTAGATGCTAGATGTGCGCCGGGGTTGCAGTGGCTTGCACTAGGCCGTTATGAGGAGCGAATAGTCTGACAGGTACCACCAACAAAGGGTGAGACAGCCCGTTGGTTCTTTCACAACTTCTTTGGAGACAACAACCAACTGCTGTAGAGTCGGCCTAACTGACCCCAGATTCTGACACCGCATTTGCCTTTTTGGGTTTGCCCTAGATTTAGGACCGCGATCAACATTCGTAGTATAAAGTAGATTGACATCAAAACCATTTCATGCAGCTCGTATATTTTCCTGAGGCGCAGATTATCAGATTAATTCCTTGGCAAGGCTTGACAAAGCTTGTTTCTGTTTTTCAGTAACCGAATGGCAAGCGGAAAAAGACTCTGCCGCCACGCCAGGAGCAAAGCTTCGGTAATGAAGACGGAAACAGGCTGGAGGAATTGGTTTTGATTGGAGTGGAATTTCCGGTGGCTGACTAGAATTTTTTTTTTTTCACGTGGTGGTTGTCTCTCTAGCGCTGTTCTAGTGAAAGAACCGGGGTGTTAATGGAGATGATCGTTGGCTGTCTGGCATCTGCCATGTAACCTGATCTCAACAGCGTCGTATGTGCCAGTACTATGTGGACTGGGGGTCTGATCGAGACGCGTGGTTGACACGACCGATCGGGCCCATGTGCCGACAATTTCGCCATCTCAGATGCCGATAATTCTCCATACCCAGGCAATTCGCCGTCGGTTTCCCTCGTCGGTTTCCAGTGTTCCGCTCATCGGAATGTCCGAGTTTCGTGTGGAGCGTGGAGGCGGGGAGACACGTGGTTCTGACAAAGAATTTATGCCATTCCGTAGTCGTATTTCTTTCTAGAAAAGGCTAACCTGCCACGCTGATGCGGCACCGGCTGAACCTGACTCATGTTAATATAAATACGCCGACTCAGACATGGATCGGGAGGCCGAGCCACTCAATCTGGAATTGGGTAGTTGGACTCACAGACGGTACGCAGTAGTAGCGACCCTACTTTATATTGGCTCCGAACCCGGGGTAGGCTGCATGGTGGTTTGTGTTGTTGAGAGAAGCAGTGGCGTTCCCCAAACAGGGTGATGGCTTGATATGCATGTTTTTGATTGATCGTGTGCAGCCAGCAGAATTGCTGGTCTGAGTGTTGAGAGAGTCAAGAGAAGGTCAGGTCGAGCAATTCACGAAAAGGCAGGCACGCAAGCGAGGGCTGGACGGTCATCTTCCACATTGACTCGACTTTTCAACTACACAGGTGTGCAGAAATACTGCATGGCATATTGCAGAGTGCATGGATGCAATTCGAGATGCCTGCACCATGAAGTTCATGAACAGGCAACGACAATAACCAGCGCTATCTTGTCGAGACAGTGAAGACCCACATTGTTTCTGCCACCAAACTCAGGCACCGAAGCCACGTGACTTATAAGATGACTAATGCGGCTGCCAGAAAAATCAGGCAGCGACAGGAACCAATCGCCCTTCCGAAAGAGGCACTCACGTGACGGCACGCCGGGCACTATTGGCGCCAAGGCGGACTGAGCGAGTCCTCCTGTGACAAGAGCGGGGCGTCCGACCACTTCCAGCACGCTGATTGGCTTGTGCGGTCCCGGGTGCAATTGACGTGGAGCGGACGGCCCGCCAAGATCTCCGTTACGGGGCCCGCTAGCTTCCCGGCCCAATCAGACGCGGGTTCCCAGCGAACAAGTCACCGCCAAGATCCCCAACAAGTTAACCTTGAAAAACGGAAAATATTATTTCTTATTGACAGCTGCCTGCTGGGCCGTCGCATCTGTTTCCAAATACGATGCGTGTTTTGATCTTCTCAGCACAGCCACACGTGGCCCAGTCCATGTCATCTTTCCCCGTCGAAGTGGGTGGGCATTCGTCCGTCTCGTTTTTCTCGTCGTGTACCTTGCCGCGCCTGACTGTCATTATTCTCTCCTTTATCTTGTTATTATTCTTCTATCCTTTACCGGTCCTTATCTTATTATCTATATATTTAATTGTCTTTTTAACATTCATGTGGTCCTAACCTCTAAAAAAAAAAAACAATGTCCTCGCTCAGCCAGCGCCGGCCTGTCAGCGCCGTCGTCGACGACGTGATAGAACCCGGGCGTGAGCTGCCGCAATACAACTTCAACGACAACGAAAAACAGCAACGGCCTCTCGCTCCAGGCAAATTTCGCGTTGCGATGGCCGGAGAAAGTGGGCGCAAAGGATTCCATCCGTGGTATTTCCTGAAAGTATGTTTCCGAAGCACATGCACCCTGTCCATGGTCGTCAACGTCCTCTGGCCTGTCGTCCCTGTCGCCATCGTCATGGCTTTCGCCCGCCCCGACCTTAAGGTCTGGGTGTTTGCGCTCAATTATATCGCCATGGTCCCAAGCGCCAATCTGATGGGCTTTGCCGGAGGCGAGCTGTCAAGGAAATTGCCCAAGGTTGCTGGAATTTTGTTAGAGACCAGTCTAACCTCAGTCGTCGAGCTGATCCTGTTTATGGTTCTGATCAAGAAAGATGTCGACAATGATCTTATTTCTGTCATTCAAGCCGCCATTCTGGGTTCGATCTTGGCCAATCTGCTGCTGTGCTTGGGCCTGTGCTTTTTCTTTGGCGGTCTACGACGAGATGAGCAGGTTCTGCACGAAGCTGTCAGTGAAGTCGGATCCGGTCTTTTGCTGGTGGCTGGTTTCGCTCTGTTGATTCCGAGCGCTTTCTATTCTGCCTTGTCTGGAACGGCTCAGGGGAATTCGACTTTTACACCCCACGACCTTACTGAAAACGTCAAGAGAATCAGCCGGGGCACAGCCGTCATTCTCTTAGCCGCCTTCTCCATGTACGTGTTTTTTTTTTTTTTTGTCACATTTTGAGGGTCAACACTAACTGGGCTAGGTTTCTATGGTACAATCTCCGTACCCATCACAGTATTTTCGATGAAGTGCTGGAGAACGACGAGAACCAGGACGAAGATGGGGACAGAGAGCGCAGGCGGCCGAAGTTGACTTTGCTTGAGAGTCTTATCGCAACGGTGGTTGCACTAGCCCTAGTAGCTCTTTCGGCTGTCTTTTTGGTGGAGAATATCCCTGCCATCAGGGAGCGAGGCGTGCCGGACAATTTTATCGGTCTGATCCTGGTTCCTCTGGTTGAAAAGGCGGCGGAACATTTGACTGCAATTGATGAAGCATGGTAAGTTCTTTTCGTCTTGTTTCGAATAACATCAACTAACATGTTCAGGGACAATCAAATCAACTTTGCCCTCTTCCACTGTCTCGGTCCCTCGATCCAGACCGCCCTGCTGAATGCCCCTCTGGTCGTCATTGTCAGCTGGGGACTCGGCAAAAACATGGATCTCAACTTTGAGATTTTCATGATCGTTCTCCTGGTCATGTCCATCCTCGTGGTGGGCAGCTTCCTGCGTGACGGAAAATCAAACTACATGGAGGGCGGTCTCTGCGTGCTTGTCTATTTGATTATCGCCCTTACGACATGGTATTACCCGAACCCGGAAGAGGGTACGACAAACGTGCAGCTTCCTGGAGAATGACATTTTTTTTTACACTCGAAAAAGTGCTATATTTGATTTGTCTTGTTGTCTCAGCATGTGAACGCTTAAGCGAACGTTGAAATCACTGGCGCAAATTGTTTCCCAGTATCTGATTCTGTGAACTCTATCATTTTGCCATATTATTTATATAGTCACATATCTACACATATGTTATTTAATTCCATCAACATTTCAAAACATACAAAAAAGAATCTCGCTTTGGCGGATTCTTCCACGGAATCACATAATCCCCTTTCTCCATCTTCTCCTCCACGAACCCACACTTTTTCAACACTTTGATCGACCCGGCATTCTCTGTATCCACCCACGCCGTTAATTGGTCAAATTGAGGTTTTAGCTGGAAATAGTGCTGCGTATACTCGCGCAACGCTTCGGTTGCGTACCCTTTTCCCCATGCAGAGGGGTGCAGAATGTAGCTCAGTTCGGGAACGGGGTCTGTTTTGTGTGTGCCGACGACGCCAACCATGTCCTCCCCATTCTCGGTTTTGCTATTGTTGTTCTCTGGTTTGAGGAGAATGGCGTAGACTTCGACGTCTGGATTCGTTTCGACCAGTAGGGCGGACATCCAGGTGCGGGTTTCTTCTAGCTTTTTGCAAACACCGCGAGAGCTATATCTTCAAATCAGTTTTCCTGTTCGTTGTTTTTGAATGAAAAGAGAAGATGAATACCTCCACTGCGTAGCTTCTTTGCTCGACCAGATGCGGTAATACCCCTCCAGATGATCGCTGGTGAAACGGGTCAATATCAACCGAGGAGTTTCCATTGCGCCAACCCTTTATTATTTTGATCTTTACAAATAGATGAAGGAGAATAAGAAAAAGTATTTGTGGGAATTGGGTTCGTCTTTATATTATGGCTAAAAGTGCCACAATGAGGCTGAGCGGATCCGCGAATTACCCGTTTGGGTAATACATGTATGACTCACAGCCGTTAAATCTTGGCTTTTTTTTTCATTTGGTTTTTAAGCTTACGTTTTTATTTTAACTTGGACGACAGACTACCTGGGATGGCGTTGGGTTTGAAGGTCCTCAGATCTCCTTCTACCATCTATGGCATCACCGCGATCATGTATCAGTGACTGCTCTTACTGGCGGCAATCACAACAAAGGTTTCGCGGCCCATGAGAAATCTCGAATAGCCGAACAGTTTAACGATCACCACGAGAAAATCAATGTGGATGTTTATACGGAGCGTCTCGACAACGAAGAATTCAACTTTTCAATCAAAAAATTCGGGTTACCAGTTGTCCGTATTAATCATTTCTATTCTGCCGAAGGTGATGGTTCTCGATTTTACGCTGAAACTATTGTTGGCTTGGATGTGCCCATTCTTGGGTGGCTTCTAAACTGGATTGTTCTTCCCTTTATGTATTCAAAAAAGACTGCAGAGCATTGGATTCGTCACAATGTGGAGGAGACAGGAAGATCGGAGTCAATTATTCCAGTATTGTACAATCGCGAGAAGGAAGCTCGTCAAGATACGAAATAGGGTAGAATTTCACTTGAGAACAAAGTAGTTTAGTGTCAATGAGCTTATGTTTTAGTAATAATATATAATATCGACTAGAATAAGTTTGAATCATTTAACTATTTTTTAAAACAGTAAATCCTCTCATCAGAAAGCCATCTAGCCACCATCTGCTTCTTACGACTACTTATCTTTCTACAAACGAACAACGAGAGTCAGAAGAGTCCCCCGCCGTTCAAATAAAAATGAACTGATTACGATAAAATTCCAGATATTTAAAATTGGTATTCTACGCAGCATGCATCTCATAATCCTACTTGCTACTTGTAGTATATCTATACCTCGGCTAACTCTAATAACCCTACCCCAGAATTCATAGCCAGTCGCATTCAACTATTACAACTCGGACGTTGTAAAACATACTTATTACACAATTTAGACGAGAATAATAGTAGTAAGTCATCTGCCTTCGACATCATGGAGCTAAGAATCTGGGGCAGGGTGAGAATGATGGGGGCGGCGGCGCTGTCACATTTTCAGTCTTCAATATTAAACCAGAGAATAGATACTGAAAAAAAGAAGGGGAAAAAAAAAGGGTAAGGATAACCAAGGATAAAATAAATCATATGTAACATTACTCTCAAATTCATCAGAAGGAGGCAAAACTGGAGACCTTTTATCGGGTCGTCGGCTGCAAACAGTAATGCCGCGGCAACTGCGATACGTCATCTATATAGCCCCCGCGGCTGAAGGGATGCGAGTCTTACTGTACATGTAGGGGGTTTGTTCTTCCCAGTTGACGACTGGCTCGGTATATAACTAGGAGGGTCATCCTAGTGTATACCGTACAGTGACACTCTGTGTCACCAGTTGTATCTTTGTACATTATCTCGGAGTCCGAAAGGGTCAACTGGTTCAACCCACCATATACATGTACCGTTGTTACGAACACTTTCTATCGGGCTCTTTCTCAACCAACGCGTTGGATTTGCATTTTTTCATCAAAATATGTCTCATTAATATGCGACAAAACCGAACCCCCCCAAAATAAAGCGACAGCCATGGCGCGGCTCACCCCGCAAGTGCGGATCGTCGAGGTTGGCCCTAGAGACGGACTGCAGAGCATCAAAGACGCCATTTCGACCGAAATAAAAATCCAACTGATCCAAAAACTGTACGCCGCCGGCTTACGAGCCATCGAGCTCACATCGGTAGTTTCTCCTCATCGCGTTCCGCAACTCGCAGACTGCCAGCAGGTTCTGGCACACCCGGCCATCAAGGGATTGCTCGCGGATGAGCGCGGAGATGTTCGGCTGCCTGTGCTTGTTCCGAATACAAAAGGGCTTGACGTTGCACTATCGCACGGGGTCAAAGAAGTGGCCGTCTTTGTCAGCGCAACAGAGGGATTCAGCAAGGCGAATATCAATAGTACAGTCCAGCAAGGAATTGAAAAGGCACGCAGGGTAGCCCGGAAAGCCATCGACTCTGGAGTCGCAGTGAGAGGGTATGTCCTACTTTTTGGTATCGTACTAGTAACTAACACTCACTTTCGCACAGCTATGTATCCTGCATTTTCGTGGACCCATACAGTGGCCTCACCGAGCCATCGCGTGTGTTGCGCTGTGTAAAGGAGTTGCTTGACATGGGCTGCTACGAAGTCAGTCTTGGTGACACCACAGGAGCCGGGACTCCGGCCAAGGTGACCAGTCTGCTCCGATACCTAGAAAGGGGTGGAATCCCCCTGGACCGGCTAGCCGGCCACTTTCACGATACCCATGGACAGGGCACCGTCAATGTTCTCCAAGCCTATCTCTGCGGAATCCGTGTCTTTGATGCAAGCGCCGGCGGGCTTGGAGGGTGTCCGTTTGCTCCCGGCGCGAAAGGAAATGTGTCCACGGAGGATCTCGTCTTCATGTTCCACAATGCAGGTATCAATACCGGGGTCAACCTAGCCGAGCTAGTTGAAACTGGCAAGTGGATAGCACAGCGGCTCAGGCAGCCGGGTAGCAGAAGCAGCCAGTCGATGAGGCAAATCCAGTCAAGAGAGCAAAAACTGCGATTGCCGGCCTTTCGATCCATGCTGTATGTGAAGCAGTCGTGGCAGCGTACCAAGCCAGCCAAACACATTCATATTTACCAGACCGGGCATGATGTTAAGATTGTATTGAACCAACCAAAGAGCGGAAATGCACTCACAAAACCGATGATTTCGGAACTGATAGACTGTTTCAGAACTCAAAACTCTAACCCCTGTGTTTCTCGCATCATCCTCACAGGTACCGGAAGATATTTCTGTGCCGGCCTGGATATGCCAAAACAAAAATTTGCTGTTAGTCAAACACAATTCGACGATCTCATGCAGCTATTTGAAATAATAGACCAATCTCCAAAGACCGTGATCGCCTGTCTCAACGGACACGCCCGCGGCGCCGGAGCTGCCCTGGCCTTTGTCTGTAAACGGCGGATTATGGTCAAAGGCGCGACCATCGAGCTGGGCGAAACGAGGCCAAGAACTTTGCCGGGCCTTGTATATCGATATACCGGTTTGGGATGGAATGGCAGCAGCACGTCTGTGTTATCGGCACGGCCTATAAACGGATCAGAGCTGAAGATTTTGGGCCTCGTTGGCGAAATCGCGGATGGGCAGGAGGATTTACAGATAAAATTAGAAACGTACACAAACGGACAAGGTGTTGCGGAAAAGGTACTGTTTCGACAATAAAGAGTGGTTCAGGATTGTTAGCTATATAGCTGTGTACAGCCTGATGCATATTTGAGCGTGTAGCATTGTATTTTATGATTTTGAATATGAAGCCGATATAGATTTTCAAGCTGGTAATGGCATGCTTGCTTAATTTCTGTAGTGGTGTACGAAGTCGAAGTTGGTTGATATCCGCATCGAGCAGACACGCAGAATCGACAGTAACAAACGATTGACCAAGATCTATCTTTGGAGTTCTTTCCCCCCTCTATATGATGGGCTCGGCATACCCTCCTAATGCGTGGCTACGTTCGTGCTATATGTTCTAGCGAGCTCTTCATGGGCACTACACGGTTTGATCAACTGCAGGATGATCTCGTCCCTTACTGTAGCTTACTAGATTTGCACTCATTAAACAACTGACCAAATTTGCCAAGAAAAAAACCTTTGCCAATGAAGCATAGCTGTCGCTCCTTCAACATCTAGACCTTCGTTCCGACAAAAGGACCAGCAATACATTGCGCATATCCCATTATCGCACGCGTATCTTCGTCTTTGTTCCTGCATACTATGCATGCCATACATTTCTACAGCGACTACATACCGGGAATTTGGAGCTGTTGCACCAAGATTTTCTTCCGGCAGACCGCCATACTCGATAACGCGTCGATCAGTCTCTAGTATCTCCAGATGGTTACACAACATTGAACATGCAGATGTCACAGGTGTAGCCTGGAATTAGTGCAATTAAAAGCACTGGAACTTCCAACTCGTCTCTATACATCCTTGCATGACCAGACAGTAACACATGCGGCAAGGGTCAAATGGTCCTCACACCGCCGGACCAACCGTGAATATCAATTTTCGATCTCGATCTCGACCAGATGATAATACCAATAGTAATATAGGAACACCGAAGCAAGAATCCCTCGGCATTTCCGACAATGATAAAGTAATAGTGTTAGTGCCGGGCATGTGTTTCGACGTGGCTGCTAGCAGGCTGCAGCACCAGCTAATATGTGCTGCAGCAAATATCGCAGCTCCCTGATTTGCCAGGCCCCATTATAAACCATGTGGATACCAAGATAAATAAATTAAAATCTACATATCGAGCACGTCATTAAACCATACTATCTAATTAGTATCCAGGCGCCCACTCGTAACTATTCCGATCTATACTTCAATACTCGATTCTTGATCAATCAAAACCCTAATACCAAATAGAAAAAAAAAAAAGCAAATAAGCCCTCGTAAACGATCATCTCAATTATTAATAGTATTATTAATAATAATTGACAATAGTACTAACAATAATAGTTGACACATTGACCCCGTCAACAAACATGCCGCAACTACTGCAGACTAAACTCCAGCCTAAACAGCCAACATATGCACGTTTGCGTTGTACAAAAACTACGACAAAACTGCCCCAAACCGCTCCGTAGTCCGTACAGCGGGAAAAGCACAAGAGACTTAGTATGCATGCTGATCAACCCCCCGCTTTAAGTGGTTTCCATGTTCATGCTCGTGCAGGGCAGAGTTGCATTGACTATTGAATGTTAATGTACCTCGGGTAGAAAGCAGCTAGGACGAATATGTATACCACTCGGAAAACAAACAGTAACAGGTGGAGAAGCTGAAGCCAAGCCAGCCACGCGAACTATTATTAATACATGTTAGATCGGGATGATTATTGCTATAAGAATGGGCCTTGTTCTTATTTATTGCTTTGCATGTATGGGGTAGATCTGCTATTATTGAAGTCTATTGCTTTTTATTTTTATTTTGTTTTTGTTTTCATCTTGCTTTATGAGATCGATGAGATCAACGATGTAATGATTGAAATACTGTGATGAACCAACGACATCTATTTTTTGGTAAATGCGATAATATTCTGGCGAAATCGGACAGTGTCTACGGAATATACTGCTATGAATTGAAGAAATGACTTCAAACGAGGCCACGCAGGGGCCGCCTTTGGCCGGGGTGAAAGGCAAGTAGCAGTCCGACTTCCAAGAAAAATACGTGAGTATGTATCTGTTAGTTAACATATGATAGTCCTCGAACTGGCTGGCACGGTCATAACACCTTTCACCGGCATGCTCCTGGCTGACCTTGGTTGCGATGTGGTCAGAGTCGACGCGCCAGCCCAGTCGAAGCGAACTCCGTGGGTGGACTCGTTGTGTCGCCGCAAAAAGTCAGTGGTAATCGACTTCAAGTCGCCTCCGTCACGCCAGGCTTTCTTTGATCTGCTGCGGGCCGCAGATGTCCTGATCGACCCGCATCGACCCGGGGTGTTTGACCGCATGGTCGGCATGAGCGGAGACGAGCTGTGTAGACGATACCCCAGGCTAGTATATGCCCGCGTGACTGGTTTCGCGCGCAATGATAAGATCTATGGCAAGGCGGTCGGCCATGAGAGTAATTATATGGCAGTCTCGGGTGGACTGCCGGCATTGCATCATGTGCACGGCAAGGCTGGTATCTTGTCCAAACCAACGACAAATTATTTAGGCAACTTTGGTGGTGCTAGCATGGCAAGCGTGGTCGGAATATTGTCCGCGATAGTCCACCGGACGGTGTCGGGCAAAGGCCAGATTATCGATGCAAGCGTCCAGCAGGGCACGGCCTATATGGCCACGATTCAGCTCCAGAGAAGAAACGGTCAGCCAGAGGGCGAGCCGTCACTCGATATCAATGATTCTCCATACTCGGATGTCTATCGCACTTTGGACGGAAAGTACATGATGGTCGTCTGTGTCGAGGATGCTTTCTACGAGCAAATGATACGGCTGTTAGGGCTGGACCCTGGGACTATCCCCAGCCGTGAAGACCGGAGTAACTGGCCCGTGCTGAAAGAGCTCATCGCCCAGCGATTTGGCTCCAACACACAAAGGTATTGGAGAGACGTGTTTGACAATACCCAATCTTGTGTCAGCCCCGTCTTGGACGCCGACGATATTGACTCTTCTCAGCCATTGGTACAGCTGAGCGAGACGCCATCGCTCCCCATAATCGGTGAAACTGGAAGGATTCTTCGACTGGAGCCAGGAGAGGGCAGCGAGGAAATTTGTCAGAGCTGGTTGGGACCAAGGAGCACATTGGATCCGGGCGGTTTTGTAATTGATCGCTCGAGCCGCGTTCTGAGCAGGCGGTCTGTCGGCCGTGGGTCCAAGTTATGATATCTAGGCTACTTCGAAGGACAATACGTGGTCAAAAAAAGGGGCAAGACCCTTGGTGTCATCTCCGAAGAATAGTACATATGTAAAGAGTCAAGACTCGAAAGGGGCATTGAGCGTTGTACTCCCAAGAGGCGGTGGGATCTGTATACGTAAGCAGCAGCAGATCAGCCCGACGGGATCGAAATAAAAATAATAATAGCAGCAAAGCCGGATAGTTAAAGCCATAATAACAGTAATAACGATGGCGCTTGGTGCGTGCAACGGTCAACGGCCAACGGCAATCACACACATCGATCACAGACTAACCAGGATGCGGAAGTAGGCCGGGTTGGCTGACACTGGCTAGCAGCAACGGGGGGCACTCCACCGGTCCCAGGCTGCTGGAAAGGCGACCTGATTGACACTGCAATCTTCTTCAGCACGAGTCAGGCGAGGCAGGCTAAATTGGCGGACTGGGCTGGCTAGTCCACGGCGGGTTTGGTCGCCGAAGAACCCTTTTACCGGATGCGTCGAGGGCGCTCACCAAAGTCACCACTTCGCGCGTGGACGAAACAGCGACCAAGTGATGAGTACTCATCTGAACTGTGTGTGTTGAAGATACAGCTTCATGCCTTCATCTCGTACACCAGTCAGCTGCGACGAAGGCGTCGGTCGATCAGGCCGGCAGAAGCCAGAAAAGCCGTCTCAGCAATCTTTATTATTCATCCATTGATTCATTTTCACTTTTCATCCGAGAGTCTCGACTCGAGAGAGGGTCCGGCCGAAAGGTAAACTCGCTAAATTAGTACATTGGATTGGGATGGACCAAAGCAGCTGCATGCGTCCGAGGTTGTCCCGGCGCTGTGGTTCTGGAGACCGGGCCGGCGCCAAGGGGTGGTGGAGGAATCATGCGGTGGTCATATCGGCATAATGCATGGCTGAAAGCAGTGATAGTGGTGGTGATAGTAGTGAATGTAACACGCAGAGTAGAATAGGAGACGAGGATGCGTAATCGCAGCGAGGCCCACGAGCAGAACAGTGGAGGAAGGAGCGGCCGGCTAATTCCAATTCCCGGCTTTGACTGCTGCTATTAATTAGCCCAGCCTAATGGGCGCGCTCACTAACGCTCTCGCTACGGGCCAGACAGAACACGAGCCCAACCAGCCCCTCCTCCGTCGTTCTTCGTGCGCGCGCGCTCTCTCTCTCTCTCTCTCTCTCTCTCTCCTCTTCGTGAATCTTCAATCGCACAGCTGTCCAGCTTGCTTCGCCAAAAGTCCATCGTCAGCATCCCGGGTATCCACGCGACCCGGGAGATTGGTTTACTTCTCTCTCCCGTCGCATTCATTACCAATAGCATTCATTATACGGACTACAACCAATCTTTTTTCTCCCATTTACGCCGCGCTATTTTCTGTGTCCGATCTTAAACCTACGAACAGCCGCCTACGATCTTGCGTCTGAATCGACCGATCGATGCTTGAACAAAATCGGCTGGCGTGGGTGGAAACAATCGTGGCAGAGCAAAGCGACTTCTTGCTGCCGGCCTAAACGCTCACACTTTGTACTCTTCATAGTTTCTGGTCGGTGGTATACTGCGCCATACTCATACGACATACTGCAGACGTGCATGCATCATCGAGTGTGGCCGCCCCCGCATACAGAATTTGCCACGGCCCCTCAATCTCCACGCCAGGGACCCACGAACGAAATCAGATAAGAAGAAAAGGAGAAGAGGAGGAGTGCCAAAGACCAACGAAAGAAAGAAAATAAGAATAAGCAAAAATGAGCGGACCAAGCACGCTCGAGGTTGATGTGAGTCTAGGCCCGTTTGGCCGTTTGGCTGCTAGACCGAGACTGACCAATGACGATACCTAGAGCGGGGAGTTGTATGATGCATCGTCATTCATGAGCAACGAGACGGATAGCAGTGAGTGTAGGCTCTGTCTGCGCAGTCAACTTTTGCTAATGATGAATCCGCAGGTTATGGCGCCCCGTCATTGCAGAGCTTCAGTTATGAAAACGGCCGCCGATATCACGCCTTTCGCCAGGGCTCGTATATGATGCCTAACGACGAGAAGGAACAAGAACGGCTCGATCTGGCCCACCACATCTTCAAGCTGGTCTTGCGCGGCCGGCTGGGACGAGCAGTCTTCGCCACGTCGCCGCGCCACGTGCTCGACTTTGGCACCGGCACCGGGTCGTGGGCGATTGACTTTGCCGACGAACATCCCGACTCCCACGTGGTGGGAATAGATCTGTCGCTCATCCAGCCGGGGTGCGCACCGCCCAACTGCCGTTTCTTCGTTGACGATGTCGAGTCCACGTGGACATATGATTCTAAGTTCGACTATGTCCACGGACGGGGCATGGCCGGGTCGATCAAGGACTGGGACACCCTGCTGGAACAGGCATATGCGAATCTCAACGAGGGAGGAACAATTGAGCTGCAAGAATACGAAACAGTATATAAATCAGACGACGACACTTTGAGCAGAACGCCTGCTATTGCCACATGGCAGGAGAAATTGAACGAGGCCGGCGAAAAGTATGTTTTGACACAAACTAGATAAGAATGTGGCTAACAATAGTAGAATTGGCCAACCGTTGAATCTGGCTCAAACGATGAAAGAGCGGCTGGAAAACGCGGGCTTTGTGGATGTGCGCGACGACGCGTACAAGGTAGGCATTGCCGGACTTGGTGATTAGTTTATGTTCTAATCATGGCATGAACAGGTTCCCGTTGGCCCATGGCCCAAAGACCGACGCCTCAAGGAAATCGGATACATGATGCTTTTCCACTGTTTAGAGGGGCTTGATTCCTTTACACTGGCGCCGTTCAGTCGTGTTCTGGGCTGGACGAAGGAGGACATGCGCCAGCTGATCGAAAAAGTCAAGGGCGAGTTTGTTATTGCGAGCAATCACTTGTATGTGATTATCCATTTCATCCACGGCCGGAAGCCGACGGCACAATGACGACCGCAACATGATACCCTTTTTCTGTGTTTTGTGATTTTGTCCTTTTTGGCGCTTAGGAAAAGCATGGGGTTGTAAAAAGCATTTGGGCGGATGAAAATGGGTGGCTGTCTGATATTGATTTAGTATACGATTTTCTTTTTCATTCTCTTCTTTTGGGACGAACTTGCTTGTCGACGGATATGTCGATATGCTCGGTGGCCGGCATCAAGATCAGCTGCGGCTCGGGTTTCTGAATACCGACTCACCGAACAAAACTTTATTACTGGTGACTCGTGAGCGCAGTCAACAGCTCTACGCCCGGAAAGTCTCCGGTATGAGTCGAGGTTGTCCCATGTCTCAGAAGTCGTGCGGCTGAAGAGGCAATGGTTGCAAAGATTGCAGAGACTGTAATTCTCGGAGGTTGCGTTTGGTTGCAGCAAGGTTTCGATAGTTTGCTTGTGAATATTATTCATTCTCGTCACGAGGATTGTTTTCTGACAGGACATCACCGAAGTACATTGCCGAGTATGGCATGCAACTAAGCCCCTCTGCGGGGTCACGCAATATGTAATGTCATGCTAATGATAAATGTAGCATGCTCTGACAGAATGACATTGCAATGCAATCAAATAAGGGCATGACCCGTGTAGATCAAAGAAGAAAAGAAAGAAAAAGGAAAGTACTCTTTTACCAGCTGACAATTTGAGATGTTAGTGGTAGTTACTGGATCATAGTAGTCAAAAGTAGTAGTAGTAGTAAGCTGTTGTTGGGCTGAGCTGAATCTCTCAGATGTGGTTAGCATAAACGTTGGAAAACCCCAAACCCGGTCCAATAGCCTTTGACCTCAGCACACCACCACCACAATTCACTTTCTTAAAACCAATGCAATGTGCATCACGGCTTGGAATTGTTCAGCTGGGTGTGGTTACACAAATCTACTCGTTCCTGCAGTGTGTACACTAAAGTTCTAACTAAACTAAGTTGTGCGAATTATTGGGACAAGACGTGATTCGATTGATTTACTGTTTTTTTGTCATCTTTAGGGTTTTTGTCTTTGCTTCAAATGTCTAAGGCTACGAGCGGAAGAATGAAGCCGTAGATTATTTGTGTTACGCTTTGTCGAGCGAGTCAGGTTATGTTCAGCTGACGTAGAAACAACATGAACTCGTCGCAGTACGTACGTGGACTCTTCTTTTCAGAAAAAGAAAAGAAAAGAAAAATTTGTTCAAACAAGCAGAAAGCGGCGCAGACATGCCTTAACCCTGTAGTCGATCAAGCTGCATCAAGACCACAAAATTGGCAAAAACAATCCCCGTCTATAGAAGCACATCTTACATCTTCCTCCTACCTAAAACCTCCAGACTAACTAGCTACTAGCTAATGACTCAGGGTCTGGCGGGCCTGATTTAGTCGTCGTAATAACAAAGCATATTATTATATCGCAAGCAACTATAATATGCCGCAGGCAGTGCTTATCTGCGGCCGCTCAGTGAAACAAAAACACTCCGTAGTATAGGCTCTTATAAGGAACATCCGATACAACGTTGCCTCAACCAGTAGCCCAAGTCATATGCACAAATAGCAAGTACGTACGTACTACGGATACTCCGGTAATCCAAGGGAAAAAAAAAGAGGGGGGTCATCCTGCTGCAAATGACCGAAAAGGGCAATTCCGTGACGTCTTGGTTCTGCAGCTGAATCCACATGGATGCGTAAAACGTCTTTTTTTCTTTTCTTTTTTCTGACCGAAGACCGAAGACTGAATATTGAGAAAACTTGGAATTGACAGAAACATCGGTCCCGGCAGTCTGGTAACTGCCAACGCAAACCTGCAGCAAGAGGTACATATGTAGCATGTACGTTGCTTCCGAGACACCGGAGCTAATTTTACCAGGGGGGTGTGCAGGACGGGACGGCTTACTGGTTGATTTTGGAATTAATTTTTTGAGCTAAATAATAACTGATTTTCTGTTTTTATTCCCGTGATGTATGCCGATAGATACGGAGTAGTTATCACAAGCGGCAAGCTCGGAAAGAGAAGCGCGAATATCACCTAGATATGACGAGTGAATAGCCTCTGGTGGGGGCCGGTTGATGGAGCTCTTGCACGAGTCCTTTCTTCAGTCCTGAGTGTTGAGTCCTGACTCTTTGACTCTTGACTAGTAAGTACTACTAACTACGGATAGTATGGAGGACGCAGTGACTCGTGAGCACCGAGCACTGAGCACTGAGCACTGAGCACCTGGTGCTAGTTGCTAGCTTGAGTTAGAGATGATGATAAATCAGGCGTTTGTGCGAGAGAGCCAATAGGAATCGGAAGTCGCTCGTTCATGGTGATCGTATAAGGCTGTTGTCTGGTGACAAGGGCATGGCCGCTGGCGAGGCCGGTCAATCAGCCAAGATGATATCAGCCAAGATCGGCATGTATCTGAAGACTCGCCGTCTTAAACGAAGGACTCTGCTGTTTATGTCCTTAGTGAAATGCTGTTATATTCCATAACCAATTGCCAACGTGCTCTGTATGTACCCGTACTGAGTTAGCATTCAGGATTCAAACCACATGCAATGCCCATCCACTTCCCAGACTCCCCGGGCTCGCTGGCTCTGTCAATCCCTGGCCTCGCGTGCACGACTATATTAGCCTATGGCTAGGGCCGCCATGCTAGGGACCCATTGCGTTAGGTTCAGACCGGTTTGAGGAATCCGGGCCCCGAGTCCGTCTTTTTTGCTGCTGTTAGTGTTAGTGTTAGACTGTTCGTTGACTAGGGGCTAACCTGTGCCACTGCGCCGCCGTTCCGCTGTCTAGTCGTTGACTAGTAAAACGCATGAACAGTTGCATGATTAAAGAAGAAAAAAACAAAAAAAAAGGAGAAAAAAAAGAAAAAAAAATCAAACACTGGAGAAAAACCCACAGCGGGACGGGACGGCTCGCAGCGGGAGGGCAAAATGACGCGCCGAAGGTTCGCAGTGGCACATGTACATACACATGGTATGATTGTACTACATACTCACTAGTAAGGAAATAAAACAGTGAAACGGAGAAGCTGGCAATTGGAGACGCAGGGCCGGCGTATTTTCCCTGCATTTTCCTGGCAGTGATGATTTCCATGCTGTACAGAAGGCTGTGTAGATCGGAAATATTATTACCAGCTGCTCGGCGTGGTCTCCGATTTACTGCGGCCGGAGGTGAAGGAAGCAATTGGCAGTAATAATAATAGTAATAGTAATGCGAATGATAATAGTAATACAGAACGAGCGATAAACACAAAGCAATGCTATAGGATCACTTCCTTTGGCACAGTCAACATCCTCGGCACATTGATAGTAATAACCAGTCGCCACGTAGCATGCAAGAGCGTCTCAGAGCGGACCGATGAAACAATAATGCTCATGTGTGCGCGGGGATCTAGAAGCGCCTGGATACATATACATTCCAGGCTAGAACTGCGCAGCGTTGCCCAACACGGAAAGTTTCGGGGCTTAAGCGGGTTTGGACAGAGGGGTAGAAACTAGAAAGCACAGCAGAGCTAGCAGGGTTGACCACAGGTTCCCAATAACAGCGAGTCCCGCCAGCCCGGACGCACTTGCAAGGATTATTCGCTCCCTGGCCAATCCGTTGCACACGCTGCCGACACAGCTCCCGGGGGACTGGGTTGAAGAAAGCTACCAAACTCTGCAGACTAATACAATATTAATCTTCATATTCGACTGGACATGAAACACCTTTTGCGTCTCAACCATGTCGCACAACCGTAATCAGGACCATAATACTAACACTACGTACTACTAACAATACTAACAGACCGGACCAGTAGACGGAGAAATTTCAGAAAGTCCACGCGAATCGCATGGCTGCTGCGACTCGACCAAACCAGTAAGCAGGTCATGCATGCGTACTCCATAGCATGTACGTCTGTATCTATGCATATGTACTGAAGAGGGGTGTTAAACTTCCTAGCAGTAGTCTGGGTAAATCACTTACCGACATTGTCTTTTCTGTGCCGCAATAGAGGAGAAGAACACGCACAACAAAGTCCGTAGTGACTCTAGTGAGAAACGAAGAAAAAAAAAGTGGGCAGACGGCCGAGTCAGGCCTTCCAGGTCTGAGGGGTTCCTTGGTTTTTCGTAGATTAGCAGCCAAACGATCACACACTAAAGTCCAAGGTTGATTCAACGGTGGACCCGGCATGATAGAGAGGGCAGCCCCATGCGACCAAAAGCTTGGACGCCGTCATGACTAGCAGTCTAGGAAAGCCGTTCTTTTCTATTTCCGGGGCTGAGGTTGAGTGAGTGCTGCTCGGATTTAGAGGGAGAGGAGTGAGGAAGATGAGGGGCAGATGATTGCCCCGAGTCTCTGGGTTGTGCTGTCGTTGTGGATTGGCAAATTATAAATAGCCCCTGCAAATACCCACTCTCTGGGATGTTCTTGATTAATTTATTCATGGGATTTTACATTTATATAGCCCTCTCCATCTCTCCGTGTTTTACTTGCCCGCTATTCCCAACATTGAACATCAACCCTTTCTTACTCAATTGACCACCCACACACGCACAATATCTTGATATATACATCTTGTATCTTGATATCACCCCGCTTCCAATTATCTTGAAGCATAAATCACATCTTCAGCCATGTCCTCAGCAGACCTCGACAAGCTCCTCGGCCTCATCGGCGCCACCAAGCCATTGCCGGAAGACCCGGTCAAGCGGGCAGACATTGAAACTGTCCTGAAGGATGGCTACGTCGTGCTCGACGGCCTCCTGGACGAGGAAGACGCCAAAGCCCTGGGCGAAGAGGTCGACCGCATGACCGGCGACGACCCCAAGTTTGGGCGCAAGACGTTTGAGGGCTGGTCTACTATTCGTATCTACTCTTTGCTCAACAAGTGAGTTCCTCCCCGTTGTTTTTTCCCTGCTCGGAGCAAAAAAACTGACAATAACAGGACTCGCAAGTTTGACAAGTGCTGCCTCTTCGACCGCGTTCTCTCGCTGAACGACTACTTTATGCTGGAGGGCTACGGGCTCTCGGCCACATCGAGTATCCAGATCAACCCAGGCGAAAAGGCGCAGTTGATTCACTACGGTGAGTACATCACCGGACACCAAAAAAATAATCTTCATTGCTAATGTTCATTCATAGATGATGGATACACATATCTGCCTCGCCCACGTCCGCCCATGAGCACTGCTATTATGATTGGTGCGTTAATTATTCCACATCTGCAACTCGACATGCGCAATGCTTGCCCTAAGTATATTCCATTATGATATTAACTAGCATCAACAGCCATCGACGAATTCACCGCTGAAAACGGCGCGACTCGCATGGTGCCCGGAAGCCACAACTGGGACTCGAAGCGCGTGCCCAAGCCCGAAGACGCCGTGCCCGTGGTCGGCAAGCCCGGAACCGTGGTGTATGTATAACCCGGAAAGATATGTATAGCTCACGCTGACCAGAGGTTAGCTTCTTCCTTGGAACAACATGGCACGGCGGTGGCCCTAACACGACCGACAAGCCTCGCCGCGCAGCTACTGTGCAATACTGCCAGCCATACGTATGTTCTTATACATGTATTGTATATCAATTGATGTAAAAACAATCTGACTTGTTTAGATCCGCCCTGTCGAAAACCAATTCCTCGCCGTGGACCCCCGTCGTCTCCCAGAAATCCCGGACAGGATTGTCAAGATGATGGGCTACGGAATCCTGAAGCCATTCATCGGATACGGTTCGTTCCTTGCCCCCTTTTTCACCCATATCTACAAAAGAAACACACAGCTAACAGCTATGTAACAGTCGACGGCCTCGACCCCCTCAAAGGCGCACGCCGCATGGTCGACTGGCTGCAGCAACCACTAGACGCCCACCCCCCTGCTTTTGCCACCATGACTTGAGATTTTCTGTTATCTTCTGTTTGATTCATCGTACGTGCGCGCAAGACTGATGTCCTAGTGATACCTCTTTGGCCCTTTTTTATATATATAGCGTGATTAACGAGTCGACCTTTTTTGATTTTGGTTGGTGATAGCAATGAGTTTGTTGGTTTGTCAGTTGATGTATTTACTTTCTTATCTATTGGTGTTCAATGTTCATGTTCAATGTCAATATCAATGTCAATGTCAATGTTACTACGCATGTGTGCATGTACAGTTCAATGTTGCGTTGAGCTATAACCGGATGATCTGTTTGAAAGATGTTTAAAACAAGCTATAATCACAAGAGAAACCCCCATCCTAATCATACAAATCCTCATATCCAAAGTATTGAGCGATATTTCACCATAAGAAAGTGGAAATGAAGAAAAAATAAGATAAAATAAATAGCAGACCAAAACGCCGTTGTATCCCCAACCGTGCCAGGCCATGTTCCAAATCAACACCTTGAACCCTCATGAAACGCTACCAATGGGAATGTAAGTGGAAGTCCATGCCCACTCGATATATAGTCCATCAGATGATGCATATGATGGTTTCAGTAGAAATAAACCGAATAGTCGAATAACAATTGAAGCACAAATATTCTGGGCCATAAATTAAGCCCCAACCCCAGAGGAGCGTTTAGATCGCCGGCCCGAAAAATTGCTGTTGCTTTCCGTCTCCTTCTTCTTGCGGCTGGTACCGCCGCTTCGGCCTCCCTTGGGTCGGTACCCAGTGTCTTCCTCGCGCTTGCGTTTGCCCTTGGAGCTGGTGGGCTCGGGCGTCTCTATGGCAATGCCATCTTCATCGTACATGTCTTCTTCCTTGGCCGGATTGCGCACGCTCGAGGCTCGCTTGGAGGTCCGCAGATTGCTCGGCCGTGGGCCGCCGGCGCCGGCGCCCTTTTCAGACGAGTTGTCGTTGTCCTGCAGGAAAATCTGCGGCGTGTTGCGCCGAAGCCAGTTGTACACTGAGCTCGGGTTCGCTAGATTTGCATCGCGCATCCGCTCGGTGAAGGTGGACTTGTCGGGCAATTGACTCAGTTGCGCGATCGCGCTTTGATCGCCTAGTTCTGTATCGGTTCGGAGGAGGTACTCGGTTTCATGCTCGGGAGTCAAGTATCCTAGCTTGTACCGCAGTGAGGCCTCTTCTGGTTCATCTTGATCAAAGTCTGAAGGATCTTTGTGCGGAATCTGCCGTAATGTGGTGTACTTGAGTGCTGGCTGATACGTGCTGTTTCGCTTTATACCCTCTTCCAAGCGACGGTACGAGTCGGCGGTGATCACTCCAGCTTCCAGCTCGGCCCTTGCTTCTCTCAGGGCTGATTTAGCAGCGTCAGCACTGTACGACGACGGGGCAATGTCTTCGGGCTCTGGCGACAACGGGGCATCCTCTTCGGGAGCAGCGAGATCGTAGCGAAGGCCGGGCTTGATGTGTAGGCTGTCGTTGAATTCCATCAGCACGTCTAAAAGTTGGCTATTCATGCCTGTCAGTGTGTTTCTAGACGATTAAACCTAGGTTGAAAAACGTACTCGTTTGTTTCTTGGATCTTCTTGGACAGATCTTCAACCCGCAGTCGCTCACGCACCAGGCCCTCACTCTCGCGCATCTTCAATTCGAACTGGACCTTGAGCTTGACGAATTTCTTTCTATACGATTGTCAGAATCATCACAGACCACGAATTTCGTGGGCAGCCTTACTTGAACGACCGGTACGGCTGCTTTGGAGCAAGAGCTGAAGCATCGGGCGCATCGGCGGCCATGGACACGGCGTCCTCCGGGTCGGAAGGCATTTTCTTTTCTTTTCAGGATGTCGACGCTTGGGATGATGGATTTGTGGTAGGCTTCAATGGAGGGTTCAAGTTGCTGCTGGCAAACGAAGCGTGACAAAGGGAACAAGCAGTCGGCAGGCGCGCTCCGCCTTGACGAGCGAGCGAAGGTGAACGCGGCCGGGATGCGCCAGTGCGGATCCCGCCTCCCGTAAAAAGTTGCAACGACAATTTCTCACCGCCGAGAAGTTGCCTCGACTTGCCATCATCGTCAAAACTCTTGTTGTTATATACATTTTAAAATTTTGTCAGAATGTCCGGCTCCGAGGACGACACCAGAACGAGGAAGCGGAAGCTGAACGATGGCCCCGAATTAGAAATCGACGTCTCCGCGCCTGAGCCGCCGTCCAAGAAGGCTCTGCGCAAAGCCAAAAAGAAGGGAATTGACCCTGAAAAGGCCACGGAAAAGAATGAAGTAGAGAAGCCGTCGAATAAACGATCGCCGTACGGCGTGTGGATTGGAAACATGCCCTTCAGCACTACGAAAGAGGACCTCCGCAAGTTTTTCACAAGCAACTGTACCTTTTCAGACTCTACGATTACACGGATCCATCTGCCCCAAGGCCCATCGAAGTTTGGAGCGGCCCGGAACAAGGGCTTTGCCTACGTCGATTTTGCGAACCAAAAGGCAATGGACGAAGCCATTGGGCTGAGCGAACTCCTCATCTTGGGCCGGCGAGTGTTGATCAAAGGCTCCCAAAATTTCCAAGGTCGACCGGACGAGCACCAGCAAGCGGGAGCATCCAAAGCGTCTGCCGCTTCAGCCCACCCTCCCTCCAAGCGCATATTCGTTGGAAATCTCGGGTTCGATGCGACCAAGGAAGCCCTCGAGGAGCACTTTGCGCCGTGTGGGACTCTGGTCAATATCCATTTGGCTACGTTTGAGGACTCTGGAAAATGCAAAGGGTATGGATGGGTGGAGTTTGAAACGGTGGAAGCTGCCCAGCATGCCGTCGACGGCTTTGTCAAAGTTGCAGACGACGAGGACGAGGATGAGGAGGATGACGAGTCTGCGTCTGACTCGGACGAAACCAGGCCCGCAAAGAATACGAAGCAAAAGAAACCAAGAACCAAAAAGATTTGGGTCAATCGGCTCCTCGGCCGCCAATTGAGAATGGAATTTGCAGAGGATGCAGCAACCCGGTACAAGAAGCGGTTTGGAAAGGAAGGCAAAGGCCGATCTGAGGATCAGAGCGAGGAAGGCAGACCCCAGCGTCCAAGGAAGGTGGACAGCACGCCCTCGCGCTATTCCAAAGATACAGTGCACAGGCTTACTGGAGCGATTGTCGAGGCCAAGGGCCAAAAAGTTACTTTTGATTAGAATTTAGTTGTTTTCTCCTTATTTTAAAGCCAGTGATTCTCTTGCAACCACCGCATATTTATTAGATCTGCCGTAGAATTTCAATGAAGTAGAACATGATAGTATCTATACTCGAGGCGATTAATGTAGTAATATATGGTTGAACAATAAGATACGCGCTAAGCCCGATCGGGGCGGTTGACATTGCCTGGCCCGTCTTCAGATGTCATGGCTCGCTGCATTTTCGCGGACCTCAACTCACCTCATCCTGGCCCGCCCGCCAACTTTTATCTGTTTCCGTTTCTTCGCTTTTCTGTATCCTCATTTCTTTTCGATCCTTGCTGTTGCTGCACGACTTCCTGCTGCCCTTTCTAACCTGGAGCCCTAAGCTTCCTCGCGATCTGCCAGCGCCCCAACACAGGTGCTTCCCCGCTGAGCGACAGCCAGCTTGCTCCCCGACCCCCCAGCAGCGGCATTTCGATCCATCGTCTTCATCGTATTATCTACTTCGTCATCATCTCGGCGCGGAAAAAACCACGATCCAACTCCTCGTCCGGCGACTGGGCCGCTGCGGTGCTCGCCGCACCCTAACTTCACGCTTGTCAACCAAATGGCTCCTGCTCGACGTCACAGAATTGGAGCTAGCCGGCGAAGAAGGGAAGACGATGGCGAAGAGGAAGATGGGTCCGTGGTTGGAGTTGAGGATGACTCAATGAGTGACGGCTCGTTGTTAAGCCACCAAGAAGATGATGACGACGATGCCGACGAAGAGGGAAGCGACTTGAGCGACGGTGAACCTACTGCCTCGCCACGCACCGACAAGACCAACGGGAACAGTGCTGTCCGGAAACGACAAGGTCGCGCGGGGGAAGGCAAACTCGCTGTCCCGGTTAAGCCACAGCTGACAGCGACTGTGTCGGATACAGAGGCGATGATGAACGGATTGAACATCGCTGGTCGGGCCGGCGAAGTCACGGAAATACAATTTGAGGATCTTGGAAAGGAGGAAAGGAATGGCTTGGGCCGGGCGCCATCTGCGCCGCCTGCAGAGACTAGGAGGGACAATATTGCTGAACGGAAACGACGGGACCATGACGAATATATCAAAGCTCGAAACGAGGACCCTGCCTTTGTCCCAACCCGTGGAGGCTTTTTCCTTCACGACAAACGATCTACAGGGCCGGAATCTAACGGTAATCGGGCGGCTAATAACAAAACAAAGTCACGACCATATGGACTGATTGTCGATGGCAATGCTGGAAGGTGAGATTTACTCTTATTTGGCCAAATCACAATTCTAATCCCCAGTGCAGACGCCCGAAACCCGACGCTACCGATAGCCAATGGACTCATGACCTACACGAGTCCGTTGCTCGCAATGACGGTCGTAATTCGACGGCAGTTCCTCCGTCCCATCCCAATGCCCCGTTGACAAACGGGTCCGTATCGGTATCGATTGCCCCTCGCTCCTCTCCTCCAAATCGCTCGTTTTCCACGACTGTTTTGATTGGAAACGTGCCGGTTAAGGTCTCTCTCCCGGGCACGGCGCCTATCCTCTTCCAGGCTGTACCAAAACGACAGCACACTCGTCTCCCACAACACCGGCCTCCTCTGAGACGGGACAAGCCTGTGCGAATATCGCTCCCGGGAGCGCAGCCCAGATACATTCTCCCGGCTCCTGAACGGTCGTTCATTTTCATTCCACGGGCACTACGACCCAACCAGCAGTCCTATAGGGGACGTGGACGTGGTGGGGGATACTACAATGGCCGACGACCTAGCTTATACGGGGGCTCTGCGCATTCGCCAAGCTTGTCAATGAGTCGTCGGTCCTCTCTCCGCGAAAGTATGCATTCCCCCGCGGGATCTGTACTCTCTAGACAAACGTTCTCGGGAGAGAGTAAACCAGTTGTTCGTCTTCCGCCAATGGCGCGGCCTCCAGGACCACCCGGACATCCAGGTATGCCTGGGGTGGTGGCTCCTGGGCCTATGGTGTCTGGTCCACCTGTTCTACCACAGGGCTTCAACACTGCATACCGGGAAAGTCGAGGTGGACCAATTATCATGCACCAGCCCCGGCCACAGAAAACCGTCTCGGTTGCCGATATCGAAACTCCTGCCAACCTGCACTTCAATCCACCGCAGCCACAACAGGAACAACCGTTTCACCAACAGGTGCCAGTTGCGGTTGCAGGTCCAGGGTACATGGGTGAAGGAGGGCATTATCCCCACGGCCGTCACCCGTCACATGCGAGCCAGACATCTGGGACCCCGCTTTCCCAAATTCCAGAGCGTGCCATTCACGCCCAACCTTTCCAGCCATATTTCCCCTCGCAGCAGGGCTACTACGGCGCTGGATATCATCCCGGTGCGATGTACTATCCTATGCCGCACGCGGATTACCCGCAATACAACGCTCCAGCCGGCCCTGGAGGAAATGGCGGTGCTTTTGTCGGACCCCCTGGCCAGCCTTATGTTGTGCCAGCACCTCCTCCGCCTCCTCCTATACCACAAAGCCAAGCCCCTGGAGGAGACCAAGGCCCGCAAGCAGGTACTGTCGCGCACGAAGCCAATGGGACGGTTTATTTCTACGATGCAGCCGAACTTTATTCCAACCCTTCTTACCCCCCCGGGGGAGTGGTTGGGATGGGAGGAATGATGACGCCGCCTGGAACGACGTATTACTACCCGCAGCAAACCGGAGGCTACTATCCGGCGTGATTATGAAAAAGAGTTTGCATTTGTTGTTTTCTGTCTTGTTTTGGTGAATCCCGCTGCTATTAATAGCATTCTACGTATCTGCCTTGATGCTATTTTCTATATCATTGGCTAACGCATTTGAATTCTCAGCCTGTATCCCACGATGCACGTTGTCTTTCCTCAGCATGTTTTGGAGAGTCTTCTTTTCTGTTAGATTCATGTCTTGACACCATGCATTCCAGCGATCATCCTTTATCCTTAATCCTTCCTTTCCTTTCTCTTGGGCCAGTCTATTCTTTATTATTATCCTCTTCACCTTTCTTTTCTTTTATTTTTCCACCTTTGCTGGTCTTCCTTCTTGATTGTTCTTTGTTACTTCCCCTTTGATTCCGTCTTCGATGTCTTGTCATATCGATATCATGTGGAGCAACACGGCGCCCAGCGTTTTTCCAGCGGTTCTGTCCTGTCCAGCTTAGTGTATTCCCTAGATGGTAGTCCTACTGTCGGAAGCGCGCGGCGCCGGCGGACAGGGATCAAATCTAAAAGTGTTTCAGCCATTGGGTGTCACCGGAGCGTTTAAACCAACGTGTCATGTGACACTGCAGCAGTCGTATGATATGATAACAAAGCAGCAATCATACGTAGCACGTGAGACTGCACCCACGTCATCGACGAGCAGCAAGTCTAGACCTGTCACATCGAAAGCGTTGCCCGCTGGCCAATCGCCTGCTGTTTAGTGGGGGCATCCCTGCCCGCTAGGCCTTTTAGGGCTAGCGGCATTACATCACGGCCAGGAATCCCGGTATTGTTCTCGAGACACAGCACCTCTTTCTCTTTCTCTGTGTCTCTCTTTATTATTTGCTTTACTTTCTGTTTACCCAACATCCAGCAATGCTCAGGGAAAAAGTCCCCAGATCTGCAAATCCCAAGTACAAACACTGCAAACACAGCAAAAACACTCGCTGCCGGGTCCCGAGCCAGATGGGGAAGTCGGGCGTGGCCCCACTCATGCATCGATCGGCGCGCGATGATTGGCGGTCCCCGCTCCTCGGGCGAGGCTCCCTGGCGCACAGGCCGCAATGGGGTCTTGGCGCGGTAGCAGTAGCACCACCGCAGTTCAGTTGGTTCATGCTATTGTACGGGCTCTCCCCTCATTAACGCTGCGTCGCCCTCCCGCCTGCGCCCTTTTCCCTGCTGCCTGCCTCCCAGCTCCAGCTCTCTCCTCACTTCTCTCACTCACCTCCTCATCATTATTCTGCCTACCGCCATCGCTATTTACTTTACACCCCTTAGCGCTGTCTGCAGTGCACTTCCCTCGATTTTCGATACGCTCGATCGATAACTAGATAGTTTTGGCTAGCTAGCTTATCTTCGGGGGCTTTTTTGTGCTCGTATTACACCTTGTTAGTGACGCAGAAGCCTCTCTTAGTCGACGCTCTTCCGTCATCCTCCGCCATGGCGACTCCCACGCCCCCAGCTCCGCCCGTCGGCCCTGACACGCTGGTCACCATTAAGATCTTGCAGAACGAATCACTCAACCGCCGCGTCAAGATCCCGCTGCGAGATCTGGGCGCCCGTGTGTTTCCCCAGAAGGTATGTCTTCTTGTTCACTATTGCGTGGCCTTGCTCCCTCACCGCCTTCTTATCTCGGACCGCCCGTTCCGAGAGCTAATCAACGGGGCTATCTCCGCCAGCCTAGCCTGTCCTCTCCCCGACTACATGCTGATATCACATCGTGCTCTAGATCCGTCAGATTCTTGCCATCCCGCCGCACTATACCCTAGCTCTCGAGCGCTACTCGGACAGTGCTGCCTGCTACGTCCAGCTCGACAGTGAGAACCCCGGCGTTTACAAACAGCTCTATCGTGCCGCCAAGGCGAAGCTCAAGCTCCGTATCAAGGTGACTTCGTCCCCGACGACAACCACTGCCGAAGCAACACTCTCCGCTCTCGACGCTCTCGACGCTCTCTCAGCTCCTGCACCTTTTGCAGCTGCCATCCCCGAACTTCCCAAGGAACCGGCCCAGCGTTACAGCTATCTGGATACTGTTCTCAGCTCTCCACTGTCCAACACCATGCCTCAAGACGTCGAGGCTCCTCGCTCGATGCAAGCAGTCTCACCTGCACGCGCACACATTTCTTCGCTCTCCTTGCATCCGGCCATCCCGCAACAGTCTGCATGTGCCCTCCGCTTTTCCAAGGATGATACCGCAAATGGTTCGTTCTGTATCGATTGCAACCACTGTGGAAAGGTCATCTCTACCAACCACTACCACTGCAGCATTTGCGACGATGGGGACTACGACTTGTGCCTTGCCTGTGTTGACGCGGGTGTGACTTGCCCTGGGGACGACCACTGGCTTCTTAAGCGTCTGGTTCAGAACGGCGTTGTGAACAATAGCACTACTGAGACCATTGCTCCAAAGCGTGCTCCACAGGAGACGTTCCTCAACAACCTGCCGCAACCAGTCAGACCTGAGAAGCCTACATTGGCTAAGGAAGAGCCCAATGCCTCAGCCCCTGTTTTTGGCGACATACGCACCTGTGACGATTGCTCTTATAGTACGTTGAAAGTCCCTTGTTTTTGATAATTTCTAACAACAGTAGATTTCCTTGAAGCCAAGATGGTGACGTGTAACACCTGCGAAGATTATGACTTGTGCTTTGCTTGCCTGTTGAAAAACACCCACAGCCACGGCCACAGCTTTTCAGCCATTGAGGGCGGCGAGGTCCAAGCGAAGAACCTGCCCGTGGCCCCATTCCGTCACCGAGCACTGTGCGATGGATGTGACAAGCGTATTGTCGGAGACCGCCACAAGTGCCTTGCATGCCCTGATTTTGATTATTGCTCGGCATGCATCAAGACTTCACATCAGACCCACCCCGGCCACGGTTTTGTTCCTGTCTATGCAGCACTTCCTGTGGCTGTTGAATCTCACGAGTTCCACCACAACATCTATTGCGATGGACCCCTATGCCGCAACAAGTCTACGGCGACTTGCATCGTTGGTGTTCGCTACAAGTGTGCCATCTGCCACGACACCGACTTTTGCCAAGCCTGCGAGGCTTTGCCTACCAACCAACATAACCGTACCCACCCGTTGATCAAGTTCCAGACTGGTGTGCGCAATGTGAGTGTGAGCACGCTTGGAGATGACGGCTTTGGTGGTCGCCAAGTTGTCATGGGTGATCGTACTGCTCCGGTGGTGCCGCCTGTAGTCAACCAAACCTCGGCTACGCAGACAACCGACGAACCAAGCGCCGGGAAGCCAGAGGTCAAGGAAGAAGCCAAACCAGAAGTCCAGCCAGAGGTCCAACCAGAGGCCCAACCAGAAGTCAATCAAGAAAAGGAGGATCTACAACCCGACGAGCCTGACGCGTACTTCCTCCGGGACACAGTACCCGATGGCATGTCCGTCCCCCCCTCTCACGTTTTCGAGCAGACATGGACGCTTTACAACCCTGGCCCGCTGTCGTGGCCTGTTGGAACTAGTGTTGGCTTCGTTGGTGGAGACGCCATGTTCAACGTTGACTCGGAGCACCCTTCCAGCACTGAAGGGCTTAGATCGGCCATGTCCAGCAACGAATTGACTCACCCTGTAGGCCCGTCCGAGCGGGCCAACTTCACCGTGACTCTCAAGAGCCCCCAGCGATCCGGCACAGCCATTTCGTACTGGCGTTTGAAGTGGCAAGACGGCACTCCGTTTGGCCACAAGCTGTGGTGTGATATCAAGGTCACTGAGCCACAAGTCGAGAAAGCCGAGGCCAAATCTGAAACTGGTCTATCTGAGAGCAACATGATTTTCCCCAAGCTCGAAAAGGAGTCTCCAGTGTCCAGCACCCACGAGGCAATCTCCGCTGCTCCCCCAGCCCCTCCACTGTCCAGCTCGGACGAGCGGGATATTTTGGAGGACGTCGAGAGCCTGACTCTGGAAGATGTGGACACTGAGGAAGACCACGGGTTCCTCACCGATGACGAGTACGATATTTTGGATGCCAGTGACCAGGAGTGCCTGAACGGTAAGCGCGCCTAGGGCCTGCTATGTCAAGATATAATGAGAGAGGGGTTTTTTTTGTGCCAGCTTAGTTTGCGCTGTTTGTAAGGATGATATTTAGCAATCGATCTTTAATTTATGCGACTCTTTAACTTATTTAATGTGTATTGAATGTACATGTAACCCATTAAGTGAAACACTATTAATAGATGTTTCTATAAAAAAGGTTAGTTTCCATGTCGTTTCAGATCTCCCCATTCTTTGATATTTCTCTTAAAGGCTATACAAAGAAACTTTCGAAGATAGATAATACCCCCTTCAAACCCTCCAACACACACATACATACCCATATCACCACCATACTGAAAGAATAACATCAAAATGAAAAACTCCCTGCGCAGAATCCCCACCGAATTCCTCGGCCCCGTCCACCAAGCCATCCAGGAAACCCCTGAGTCCTCACCCATAATCATATTGACTACAAGCACCGACAAAACCGAGCTTACGAATCGTGTTGCGGGGAAGAATATTATCAAGATTTTTGTTCACCGTAAGCCTTCCCCCTTCTTAACCATCCTTATGTATAACGTACACTAAGTTTTGGGAAGCAACATGCGTCCGCCTCTTCCAAACCACACACTATTCTCACTCCTCGCAATACTCCCACTGGGCCGTCCCCGTTCCTGTAACCGACCAATACCTGCGCGTACCGTATATATACATTGAGCAAGCGCGCTACGACGAGTACGGAATAGAGACGCGCGTGTTGCATCGCGGATATTTTCGGCCTGAAGAAAAGCCGTTTGGGTATAGTGGGGAGTATGTTTTTGAGGGCTGCGGGCTTTGGGCGGGTGTTTCAGAAGAGAGTAAAATAGGGAGAGGAGGAGAGGAAAGAGGGAAAGGGGTGGATTTGAGGGTCAAGTTTTCGTTGGTGGAGGAAGGGGATGTGTGGGCTGGGTTGGTGGAGATGGGTGTGAGGAGGTTTTATGCGTTGGGGGGGTTGATGTTGTGATGTATTAATAGTATTTCTATTCAGTTGTGTCGGTTAATGTATGCTAGATTTATTTAGTATCTGTTGGTCAGTCAAGTAAATAGATAGGAGGCATGAAGAATACATGTAATGCAGTTTTCATTACTAAAATTGTCTGTATTTCTTTGAGTATTTGATACGTTTTGTACTACCATCGACGATAGAAAAATACAGACAAATACCCCAAAATAAAATTGAGTACGAAGGCTTTTTTGTATCTTCCATCAGATTGATTGTAAAGATGAGATGTCTTCCGTTCCAGATTTCAGCTTCATTTCAACCGTGACTCAAGATTTGGTCTCATACATCTATTCCAAAGAAACCAATACCTAGAGCCTTTAAAATCGAAAACCCAAAAATCCGTTCACCAAGCAACTTTCATATCACCTGTCTCACGCATCAGGGATCGCGTTAGATGCACCACCATCGTCATCGGTCTGTCGAGCTGACGTGACATGAATTTCGTTGTGGTTGTCAATCGTAGTCAAATCACCTACTTCAGGTGCAAGCACAATATCTGAGCGAGTTGGCGGCTGCTCCCTCGGGGCTTCTGGACGCAAAACAACTCTGTCTTTTCTTTGGGGACGACGAGCCTCTCTCCGGGCTTCACGCTGGGGCTCAACTGTGTTGGAACCGCTGTCTGTTTCTGAAAAATAAAGTCTGGAAGAAATTGGTTCGTCGATAAAGCGTCTAGGGCGGCAACAATAACGGATACCGATACCCGCGAGAATACACAAGACGACACAAAGGATGAGGATGATAGCAATAGAGGCATTCTCTTTAACCATGGTAGTAGTAAAATTGATTAAAGCTGGAGAAGAGAAGAATAATGTCGAGTAGAATGTTTAGATGTTTTAATGTTCTAGTATACAGCTTGAATGAGTTCGGCTTCCGTATATATACACACAGCGAATACTAAGTAAACCGAGCTGAAAAGAAAAAAGGAAAAAAAAAATCAACAAAAAAGCTGAGAAATGGAATTGTAACACAACACATACAAACGAAAATGGGCCCCCAAGGCGCAAAAAGTAGAAAATCGAGATAAAGGCCGAAAAAGGAAATCCAGGAGCCAGCCAATCGCAGCACAGGGATGCCGGGCCGCCCCATATCTCCGTTTGCTTGTTTCAACCTCATTCTTCGTCTTCTCGGAGAATATCAACTGCAGCACATCAAATATTATTAATGATTGATCACGATGTCATCGCCTCGGCCGCGCAATCCCGTTATGTCACGGTCGCCGCCGTCCTTTCTCGAGCTGTCCCCGCAGCAGGGCTGGGGAGTGATGTCAACCCGCGGGCAGAGCTTGCCGGGCCTCATCAGGCGGTATTCGATGTCCGACAGCTCTGCGACAAGAGACACGGAGGATCTGGAGCAGGCTGCTGGCGCTCAGACTGACCAGGCCTCGGGGTCGTCAATAGAAAGGCCCCGTCGGCGAGGATCCATTTTGATCGGAGATACAACGTCGCCTTTTCGATGGTATGCATTAGATTCGCCTGGATATCGTGCCAATGTACTGACTTGTATATCGACAGGTCGGAATATCATACGCCGCCAGTGCAGTTGAAAAACCTTCGAAAGCCAGTGTAAGTGGCCTGTTTCTCTTCAGCATACTTGGGCTAAGCATAATCTAGTCGCGAGTACTATGAGCGGATGAACTATTTGGTGTCCCGATACAGCTATGTAGACCGCCTGCTTGACTCATCGATTGCACGAGATCTGCTTGAAGACTATGAGCGACACTGGGCCAAGAATCAGGGCCAGTTGCAAACCATTACAGAAGAGCAATCTGCTCCCTTGCATACGGAAGGAAACCAGGCGGGCCACACCGAGAGAACTCCGTTGTTGGTCTCGCCACACAACGAAGAAGAAACACCAGGGTTTGATCACGATGTATCAGAATCACGCAAAATCGTTATGACTGCCATATACATCAATCTGATAGCAAACTGCATCTTGCTGGGTGCCAAGGTTGCCGTGACCGTCATGACGAGCTCCGTGTCCGTGCTTGCCAGCCTGGTCGACGCTGCGCTGGACTTCTTGAGCACTGCGATCATATGGAGTACCACGCGGCTGACCACTCGCCGTGACCGATTCCGATATCCAGTCGGTCGACAACGGCTGGAGCCCGTTGGCGTGTTGATATTTTCGGTTGTCATGATCACTTCGTTCTTTCAGGTCGCTTTAATGTCGGTGCAGCGGCTGACAGGGGATGATCACTCTTTGATAGAGCTGACTCTTCCGGCTATCATTATTATGGCGTCTACGGTGGCTATCAAGGGGCTTTGCTGGCTATGGTGCCGCCGAGTCAACGACTCCAACGTGCAGGCATTAGCACAGGATGCCATGACTGACATAGTGTTTAACATTTTCAGTATCATCTTTCCACTTGGTTTGTTTCCCCCATAGTCAAAAATAGGAAGAGAACTGCAGCTAATATTTCTGCAGTTGGCACATTTGCAAACGTTTGGTTTCTCGATCCCGCCGGCGGTCTGTTCCTCTCCTTCTACGTCATTTTCAACTGGGCAAGCACAGCCAAGGAGCACATTGCCCATCTCACAGGCGCAGCTGCCAGCCCCGATGACCGCAGCGTGTTTTTGTATTTGGTCATGCGCTTTGCGGCGTGCATTCGTTGGGTCCAGAATCTCGAGGCTTACCATTCGGGCGATCGGCTGAATGTTGAAGTGGATGTGGTGCTAGACGAAACAACGACGTTGCATGACAGCCACGACATTGGCGAGAGTCTGCAGTACATGTTGGAGAATGTGACTAATGTAGACCGCGCTTTTGTGCATTTGGATTACGCCGAGTATAATTTGCCGAGTCATGTTGATCATACAAGAGGTTGATTGTAGATATGATATATAGAATATTGCATTAGTCTTATAGGCTAGTTGTATAGAATTACATTCAAATATATCACAGTCATTTGAGACAGTAGTGACAAACAATAGAGAGAAAGTGCTTGTTCACATGACTCATCTACAAACGGATTCACGCTTTACACAATTTATCCATGTTCCTCTCGGCGTCAAACTAATACTTGTGCAAGCCTGTCACAAAGACTAGCTTATCCCACAAATCCTTTTCTGAAATTCTCTCCTCTCAAAGCAACACATCCCTTCTCTACAACAACCATCTTTACCAAATCTCTTCCACTCTTCACTTCATCCCGAATTCTCACCACCAAACAAAAAAAAATGGACAGCCACAAACTACTCCCTGCAAACATCGACTACAACCCCTTGAAACATGGCGAGTTTATTGGGATCCAATTCGGCTGTTTTACATTTGAGGACGCCCTCGGCCGCTGGTACTGTTGGTTCAATCCGCAAAATATGTCCCGGGGCCCCCGATGGATCTTTTGCCCCAATCCGGGTTTTCGAATGGACACGCCCGCGCCTGGCATTAGCCCGAGCTCTTGGCGTGCGTGGTTTGAGCGCCAGAGAGAAAGCTTGCAGGGGAAGCCTCTTCACCGATTCCATTACGAAGAAAATGGGCACGACATCCAACATGAGTGGACAGAGCCGAGCTCAGTTGTGGTTACGAAAATGTTTCGCAAAGACCGTCCGTCGTACGTGGAGCTCTGCTACTTGCAGCAGAAACTCGAGCAGTATGCTAGAATGTACCCGGAGCGTGTTAAGGAGGAACATCACGAAGATGCCTTTGGGTTGGAGCAGTTGAAACTCGAAGTCTTTGGGAAGTCTGATAAAGTCTGATGTTGGTCACTGTATCATCTACAAATGTCTTTCATCATGTTTCTTTTAAATACGATTGGATTCTAGATGTGGTGATATGAATAAATTTTCTTGCAAAGTGAAAAATAAATTGATAACAACGGTCTATGCTTACTATGACATCCCTTCTGAAACCAGCATCAAAATCTAATTGCAACATCAACAGTAATCAAATCGACCTGCAAGTATTCAATATCAATATACAAAATGCTTACTACGACTCCCCATTGTCAGCTCTATTACGAAAGCACGGGTGAAGGCTGCAAGCTTGTGCACTCGGTCGCTTGTCCGCATCCCAAGCCATCATCTTCCCGATGAGATCCCTGACATCAGTGGTGTTGGGATCTTCCATGTTAGCCATGTAAGCCATGGCAAGATAAAAATTATTGTATCGATCCCCCAAGGCGAGAAAGGCTGCATCCGAGGCTATTGCTTCTGTCGGCAACATTTCCATTTTCCACGGATTGGCTTCATAGTCCATCATCCAAGGCAGATCGTAGGCGATGAACATCCGGTAAGCGACAATCCCCAAAGCCCAGATATCGACTTTTTCGTCATATGGCTCTGACTCCATCTCTGGGGCTACGTAGTCTATCGTGCCGACTGGACCTCTCCGGAAGTCAAGGTTTTTGGTACCTCGATGTATGACGCCAAAGTCAAGAATCACAGCCTTGGCTTTTGGCTGGTAAACCACGCCCAGATTCTCCAGCTTGATGTCTCGATGGACGAAGTCGTTGGAGTGTAGCCATTCGAGGCCTTGAATGACATTATGCAGTAATGAAAGCCTGTCTTCTATCGGAGTAATGTCCGAGCTGTTGACCAAGTCGTAAAAGTTCTTGTTGCAAAGAGGCGTGAAGATGAGATGGACCTGTTCTGCACGATCCCTGTCCCATTCCTCTGGGTCTAGCTCGTATCCTTCTTCTATAAATTTCAAAATGAATGGGCATGGCTTCCTTTTCAACAGGTTCCTGATTTCAATGCCAGTTTGTATCTCCTTTGCGATGAAATGGGTCGTCTCCCGGTCCACACGTACCATTGTCTTGACAGCTGCGCATTGCGGAGGTGACGATTTTGATGCTGCTCTAACAATGCCTGAAACTCCCTTAGACGAAACAATTCCATGTATCACCCAATTCTTGAGTTTGGGAAGGTTTATCGTTGGCGTTAAGGACGTCCAAAAGATGGGCGGGCCAATTTTAAGCCGATCCGAGAAGAATGCTATCTTATCCTGTTGGAAATCGTTTTCAAAAACGAGACTCTCTATGAATTCGTACTGGAATAAGTACGCACAGCGTCCGAATTGAAGCTTGTGGGAGTTTTCGTTGAGTAGGTGTGTGCTAGACGAGGCATCTTCGCTGTCCAGTGTCATGCTGTTTTTGTTTGACTCGCAGCGACCCCGAATCGTCAATATGCCGCTTATCCTATCAAAAAAGAGCTCGGCTTCATGATGTTTGTCGGTCGGTTCATCTTTATCCCAGAGCAAAAGATCTGATTGCGTCTCTCCTCGCGGTTGCACATGTCCGTCTATCTCATACACGCCGCCGATGCGCCACTTGTTGCGTCGAATAGGAGGATCTGGTCGGATATACAGGATGAATTCTCCCGTCCAGACTGGCCGTGCCAGTTTAGGGTTCTTTGCAGGTGACCAATATCCCCACCGCTGAGAATGTCCTTGTACGTCTCCTAGCCGTGACTTATAGTCGTTTATCCTGATGAAATTCTCGTGGTGGTGAAGAAACCCATAGGTCATGGAGTTGACGATGTTGTCAAAGTGCTCTATGGCGTCGTCGTTGCTAGGGCGAATCCTGGCGAAAACCCTGGCTGGCCCTGCCCTACGAGGGATACTGTTGATGCCGGTGGTGAATGACATCCTGATCGATGGTTACTTTGTCGTTCTCGACTCTCGGATTCTCAAATAGGTAACCATACAAGATGGTCACAGAAGAAAATTGTCCATCCACTTAACAACTGAACCGAAGATATACTGCCAGCGGTGAAAACACAGGGAAACATTGACCGCTAAATTGAGACATTTCCCGGTGTATTTTAATTGTTTCAAAAACTTCTGCCATAACAAAGCACTTGTATTTGTTGTATCTGTTTGCACCGGGTCTTTAACGGTGCTGCATTCAAAGCCGAGAGGATCAACTAGCGGGATCTAATATTCGGTTTCCTAATTAGGAAATAATGAGTGCTGTCTGTTTGTTGCACTCTTGATCAGGTCCCTTTGAGTTTATGCCAGCTGCTTGGTATTATTAGATGGGTTTTCATAAAAAGATTTCTCTTTGCCGTATTATTCCGAACTTCACAGGTTGTGTTCATTATTATTATTATTATCATTCCTAGGTAGTGTCCACTGCGAGCCCTAACTCGAGATAGCATGTCGGCTCGACCGAAACTTAGTGGAAATCCTTCCATATATTTTGTTTTTTGTTTGTCATAAAATCTACTGTGCCAGAGCCTCGACGATATCCTGCGTAGCAAAAACATCGGCAAACTCCCCCTCCAAGCTCGCCACCGAAACCGCATGAATCGTCTCTGCATCAATCCCGCCTTTGGTAAAAGTCGCCGTCGCGTCTGCCACCAGCACGACACGACCATAGTCGATGTTTGTGTTTTCTGGATGCGAGCCGTCTGCATTTATCGTCACCGGCTTCCCCTCTGGAAAGACGTCGACGACACCCAGGTTCTTCGCCATGCGGGTCGTAGTCGACACACAGTGATCGGTAGTCAGCCCCGCGAAGAAGACCTGACGAATTCCGTGCTGGCGGAGGTACGCCTCCAGGTTTGTCCCGATAAAGGAGGAATTCACATACTTCCACATCACGGGCTCCGAGCCATCGGCCGCGGGCACCGCAAAGTCGAACGGTTGCAGCGCATTTGCGTCTGGATGCAGAGCGCTGCCGGTCTCGATCGAGGAATGGAAAACGTGGATGATGTGGATGAGTTCTGGGGAGAGGCGCTGGCGAGCGGACCGGAACGCGGTCAACAAGGCGCCCACGTTGGTCTCGAAGGAGGCGTTGGAGCGTGCTGGGCCCCAGTGCGTTGGATGGCTGAAGCCGACTTGGTTGTCGATGAGCACCAGCGCTGTGGGCTGCGTAAAGGACAAAGGCTGCATTGTGTGAGGTTTTCTTTCTTTGTTCGTGCTTGTTTGTTTTTTTCACATTGCTTTGTTCTGCAGGAATACCGGTATTTATATCTACCTTAATTATATTAATTATACGATATATGTCGTATATTAGGGTCATTTGTCAGCGCTGCTATTTCTAAGCTGCGCCCTTCTTTGGCAAACCCCACAATTTCCTAATCTGGACATCGTGACTCACTCCCACCACAGTCGAAAAGTCGTTTACTAGAGTTTTTGGTTCAATTTGCATGATTCATGTCGACCTTTGACGTAGTTTAAAAATTAGTCAGTGTCTAGTCGGTGTCTTATACGACTGCTACACGTGATGAATCAACCTCTGCAATGTTCAATGTTACTCACGACATCTCGACTGAGTCAATCCAAATGACTGTTAGTCAGGCCGATCTTCTTCTATTTGTAGATATCATGTCATTGTCTAGCAATAGCACCATCTCTCATTTACCATCAACCAAAGAGACCGCAGACAAGCAAAGAGAAGCGGAGTGAGTATACTTGCCATCCTGCATATACAAACAAATATTGAAGCTAATGAGCTCCGTCTTGGACAGCAGTTGATCTTTATATGTTTATCCACATTCAACGCGCCTTGTCAAGCCAGCAGTCAAGTCAGCTTTCCTGTCGCTACAGATCACCATGTGCGAGACTCATGTAATCCAATCTCGCTTTGCAAAATGTCCTCCGGGATGCACAAGGCTTGAATGGATGCTCGTGCCCATAAACTGCCGCAAATTCCTAGAATCTGGAAAACTCTGCGTCGGTACAGAGACTGTTTCCCACATGGGAATGAAGACACTTCGCTTCCGGTGTCCAGCACACAGGGTGAAAGAGTATATATACATCGCAGGCCCATCTTTGACCTAGAGGACTACTGCGCTTTATGCCTGTGTATGAGGTGCTAGACAGAGTCTGGGCCAGGTTTTTCCTCTTTACTTTCTATCCTGTTTGTTATTTCGACTCTCAGTAATCTCAAGTCCATCCAATTTAGCACTTAGTATAAGGCCGAGTCCGAGGTACCTGGACAGTTGTAACTGAGCCACTTTGTCACTCTGTCAGAAATTTGAAATCTTAACAAAACTCATTCCTAAAAAAAAAATGCAAATTAAATTACTTAGTAAATAATTGAGCCAGTACGTAAATTGAATGTTAATAAATAGTTGTGCTGACGGACTAGCGCAGACCCGCATACTTTTTCTCCGCAGAACTGAAGACTTCCGTCAATGTTCTTGGATGTTCTCCGCCGACAACAATCGAACCCGACTCAACACAGTTCAGCGTCCACATGAACTAGCACATCTCAATGAATCCTACAATCTGTGGCCGATGCGCTGCTGCCGGTCTCCGGCCCTCGCAGCGCCAGTTTTCAACAAAAAGCTGGATCTTTGACTCCGAGATCCGACGTCCAACGAATTCCGCGTTTCGAGTACGACACGAATTCTACCAGAAACACAACCAGATACCTCGTCGATACGCGTCGTCCTCGTCCTCGTCCTCTACCAAGTCGTTAAAATCAGAAACAGAACCGAAGCCGTCGAGCATACTCGCCGATGTGAACCCGCCAGCGAGCACGCGGCCTCCACCCCTCGAGCGTCCGCCCAAACTGGCAAAGAACAGTTCAATTTTTCAAAGTATCTCTTGGCTGGCATCCACGGGGCGGGCGTTTTTCAAATTCTACAAGGCCGGCATGAAGAGCGTATACCAGAACTATAAGACTGCCCGGGGAATACGGGCCGCGTTCGGAGTCCCTCAATCCCTCCTGTCTTCAAAAATGCCGCCCGCCAGAGGAATTTCCAGCGCCGAATTCATCGCGCAGATGGACAGCTTCAAGTCCAGCCGCGCAGACTTCCAGCTGGTGCGACGGTCTGCGTATGATACCCGTCGCATGCTTCCCTTTGGCTTGGTGCTGCTTATATGCGGAGAATTCACGCCGCTCGTCGTGGCTATGATCGGTAACGCGGTCACGCCGGTGACATGTCGCCTCCCCAATCAAAACAGGAAAACGCGACAGAAGCGGCACGAGCTGAAGCGGCAGGCCCTGCGAGACACGCAGGCAGACTTGGGATCCGCCACGCCCATTCGCCCCGGCTCAGACGAAGAACTGGAATGGCTGGCCAAGAACTTTGGCACTCGCGATTTTGCAACAGGCTCGTCTGACCTGTTGGCTCTCCGTGGCTGTGCCGTGTTTGGCCTGGTTAAGAGTCTCAATCGGCCGCTGTCGCTGGTGTCGTCCACCTATCGCCCGCGGCTCATCCAGTGGGCGGAATACCTGGAAGTCGACGACAAACTGTTGCTTAGAGGCGGCGGTGTTAAAGCGTTGATTGACGAAGAAGTGTGTATTGCGGTGGAAGAGCGCGGTGGTCCCGTGGTGGACGATCCAGAACTTGATCCAGCCAAGAGAGATGCCCAGAACCGGCAATGGCTTGAGAGGTGGTTCGCAGCGAGGAAGAGCATACTTGGGTCAGCGTAATCGTATATGTATTTCTACCAGTGTAAGATATTATAAATAGACATTCACAAGAGCAGGGTTGGATTAGGTGAAGTACATAGTTCTACATATATGATGCTCTAGAGGTGGAGATGGTGTAGTGTACAGTTCATAGAGAAGAGAAATTATACAGTTAACGACGTTCTAATCCGCTCAAACTCGTCAAAATTGGCATGCAGCGCTTGGCCGAGGATGCTACCCTCCCCATCCCATTGTTTGGCAGCCAGTTGTAGGCTATCGCTCACACCAGACAGAACCCTCTGAAGCTCCGTGGTTCGGACGCACTGCAATCCGACATCGTTCAGATAATTTGTAGGATCCTGAATGCACAGGTGGTTTGTAACACGAAAATTTGACTTTTTGCCTGCATTGGCTTTGAGGCGTAGTAAAGCTCGTTGTCCGACAAGTACTGGATCAGAAGACTGAGTCTCGGACTTGTCGTGGACGCTTGCAAAATCAAAGAATTCGGCCGGTTCAGCTGCCACACCTGTGGTTCTTAGGTTGAGTTCTGAGCCGTATGTATCCAATATGGCTAAGAGCTGTTCTCCGAGACCCTTTTGCTGAAATTGAGCATTTTGTTGCTTCAGAAAGGCAGCAACAAGTAAAATGAGACCATAGGGGTCGACAGACGCTGCTTCCCATCCAAAGATATTCCTGCTTTCCAGTATGGCTCTAAGAACCATGTACAATGGCTGGAGAGACGGAGTAGCTGCGAGACTGGTCTTGATGTAGTCGTCTGAAGCACGCAATTTGTTCCCACAGAATATATTTATTGGTAGACTGGAAGCCTTGTGGATTATGACAAGTGTTGGACTTTTTGCGGGGACAATGCGAACCTTATCATACTCCGGGATTTGTTGTATCACAGCCTCGACTCTTTGAAGGATGCCAGCAAAGGTTCTGCTGGCTTGTGGGGTCATTGAATTCCATGCATGTTTTCCAAGCACTGAAGTATTCTCGTCTCCCACGCGCACCATTATATCGATGCCGGAAGAGCTAAAAGCTGTGTGGGTTGATCGAGAGCCCACGAGCCGAGGTTGAAGCCACACTACTCCAGAAACCAGTTCTGATATTTGGTGCACGATGTGAGCGATAGCCGCGTTTTCCGAAGACGAAGGTTGGAGGTATTCCGCAAGAGCTGTAATCTCGGCGTCGAGACGTGACATGCCATTTTCAGTTTCATTTTCATCCTTGCGCCGGGGCTGAACTAGGTCGAGCCACGGGTGCTGCGCGACACGCTCTCCTCTCTGCACACTGATCGACACACGACGGGCTGGTTTCGGGGTCTGTTTTTCAGGTCTCGGTTTTTCCGTTTTGGGCGCTGTCGACTCGGCCAGAGGTGGTTTCTGAATATCCTCAGAGAATAACGGTGGTCGATAGACGCCGGGGCTGGGCGAATTATCGGCGTATACGGGTCGAACAATACTGGCACGGTTGGCCTTCCGGTGAGCATCTAGCGTTTCTTTCAGGCTGTTCCTGACAATATGCTTGCGCGAAATGGCTGATTTCGTTCGGTAACACCGCGTTGAGATCGACCATGCTCGGCCACCAACCCCGAGGGCCATTCTGAGATCATCCAGGGCGCGGCATTGCGACGGAGTGACACGCCGCGCAAATGGCATATGCAGCGAGAGTGAGGCTTTTTATTGCGTCGCCTGGGTGGACATAGACCACTAGACACACTCCCGGACACACTGCAGCAGGTTGATGATAACGATTGCAAGTTCGTAACTTCTTCACGGGTTTAACTTTCAAACATGTAGACCACAAATGGTTTAGCGCGTCGGCAGCGGAAAAACAGTTTAGCCCCTCCGGTGCTAACCCCAAAACAGATGATTTTCCATCATCCCCGTCAGCCAATCACAGCACGATTGATACGAATCGTATTCTGAACACGAATTGAGCCAACATGAGTTCCTTCAAGATTCTTCTTGTAGCGTCGCATTTTTTGTGTCTCGGCACTAGCTCATGCGCAGAATACGTGCGGTCTACAGCATTAATACCCGCGTCACCGTCCTGTGGCATAACGCCACCGCCGATCAGTCACACAGAAAATCAGACGTCAGAAAGTCGTCAGGAAGCCAGTTGTATCGCGTCAATGGCCACCCGGGCATATTTTCCTATGCAGGTAGATGTATTTAACAATATACATCTCGGATAGATGCCTGTCGATCAGCGTTCTCGAGGCTGAAGTGGACTGCTGGGCGTTGCAGCACAACTGTAAAGTCGCCGAGAAATCCCTGTAGAATACTAGAAATACTAAAATAATTGCTGGAATGCTGGGCGATGCTCAATGGCCAGGGTCTAGAATGCGCCAACTACCAATAAAAGTAAAAAGTAATAAATAGAAACAATAATTGATAGTTGCTGGACCGTTTAGCTCTAGCATCCGCGTAGTCACTAGCCAACCACCAGTACGGAGCAACTAGTTACTTCGCACTGGGAACCCCAAGCGACTAGTTCACTATATAACACTCTCGCAGCAAGCACACGACCAGGCCCTTCCCAGCGTTTGGTAGCCTTGCGAGTTGGGGGACATCGATCCATCCATGGCGGGAGGCACCTACTGACTGACTGATAAGCAAGCTCCGTCACTCGCCCCTCGGCCCTTGCCTGCTCACTCTCGCAGTCACAGGTACCCCTCCTCTCCGCTGTCTCTCTCTCTCCCTCTTTCTTCCCACCTCACGTCCAGCAGTCGCGGACTTTCCCAGATCTCGCTGCCAATTCTTCTGTCCAACAGACCATGTGCTGATCGGCTGTGCCCCTGCTCGTGCGATCCAGTTTTTTCGTCGCGTTCGCGCCCTCGAGTCGCCCGCATCCGGACGGCCACCAGCCACCGTGGAGTCAGTACCATGGCCTTTGAACAAGGCACACCGGACAGAGTGCCCCCAGACCAGCCAAATCCTGTGATTGTCGGTCCCGGTCTATCTGCCTTGGGCGAAGGCGCATACAAGAAAGCCTCCACTGCGACGCCCGCGGTCGTCGCCGACGGAGCGGTCAAGGACGACCACACCCCGTCGTACTTCTCTGACGTGCCTGGAAAGGGAACCACCACAAAGGCCACCAAAGATGCATACGTAAACTCGTCTCCCAGTCCCGCATATGCCGCCTCAGGCGACTCGTCAGGTCCTGAACTCCTCCGACGACTGAGCCTGGTGGGAGGCGCCCACCTGACTCCCGCAACTCCCGTATCGAATGCCATGGCGGACCACCCGGGCCTGCAATTGACGGGCAGGATCATCAGCGCCGCCTTTTGCCTTCCATACAAAGTCGTCCACCATCCAGGCGCTGATTGGGTGAGTCCTTATTCATCTTTTTGCTAGTACTTGCTAACTAATCCTCTCACCTGCAGGAGCTCAAACCCCGGCCCGGTATGTCCGCTTTGTTCGACTCATTTGCCCATCTCGCTTCTCCCAAGTCGGTCTGGAAGCATCTCCTTGTCGGTTGGACCGGGGAGGTGGATACGGTCGCTGAAGAACGGTCTCCTTTGCAGCCCATCACAGGAAACAGCAGCACTGCTGCGCCGGTGCCGGTGAATAAGGCTTCGGCACCCGTCCCTGTCAATTCGACCCAGAACCAGCCTGCACATCCGTTAGTTGAAGGAATCCAGGTGTCCACAGACGACAGGACGCGTCTTGAGTCCCAATTGCAGAATACCAGATATGGCCCAATCCACCCGATCTGGGCAACGGCGGAATCGGATGAGCCGGAGGACGATATCATATTGAACGACCAGTCCCGGTGGAGGCGCTATGCCGAGCGCGAATTGTATCCTCTACTTCACTACAAGCAAAAGGGGCCCTCGGATGGACGCTCTGAGCGAAAATGGTGGGCGGATTACTTGCGGTTAAACCGGCTCTTTGCCGACCAGATCGCGCAGGTTTACCAAGCGGGAGACATTGTTTGGATTCACGACTATCACCTCTTCCTTCTTCCGGGTCTGTTGAGACAGCGGATTCCCAACATTTACATTGGGTTTTTCTTGCATGCTCCCTTTCCGAGTAGCGAATATCTACGTTGCCTGGCTAAGCGGAAGGAGGTCCTGACAGGCGTTCTTGGAGCGAACATGATCGGTTTCCAGACTTACTCCTACTCAAGGCACTTTTCGTCTTGCTGCACCCGAGTTCTTGGGTTTGATTCGAATTCTGCTGGCGTGGATGCCTACGGAGCGCACGTGGCAGTGGACGTTTTTCCGACAGGTATAGACGCTCAGAATGTCCAACGAGCAGCATTCGGGTCTAGTGAAACAGAAAGCGTTGTTCAAGGAATTAAGAAACTCTACGGCGGTAAAAAAATCATCGTCGGCCGAGACCGGCTAGACAGTGTTCGAGGTGTGGCGCAAAAGCTGCAAGCGTTTGAAACATTTTTGGAAAGGTACCCTCAATGGCGAGACCAGGTTGTTCTTATTCAAGTAACCAGTCCGACGAGTATGGAGGAGCAGAAAGAGGACCCTGAAAACAAAATTGGGAGCCAAGTATCCAACCTGGTGTCGACGATAAACGGGCGATTTGGATCCCTGAGCTTCTCGCCTGTTCAATACTACCCTCAGTATATAGCTCCGAAAGAGTACTTTAGTCTGCTGCGCGTCGCCGACGTTGGGCTAATCACTAGTGTTCGTGACGGTATGAACACGACGAGTTTGGAATATGTGCTCTGTCAGCAGAGCTCCCACGGGCCTCTTATTCTATCAGAGTTCTCGGGCACCGCTGCAATGCTGCCTAGTGCAATTCACATCAACCCCTGGGATATGAGCGGAGTCGCAGCTGCAATCGACCGGGCCTTGAGCATGAGCGACGAGGAAAAGGCAGACCAGCACGGCAAGCTCTACAAGCACGTCACATCCAACACAGTGTCAATGTGGTCGCAGCAATATATCCACCGCCTACTCACCAATTTGTCCTCCTTTGACCAGTCAATCGCTACCCCGGCTCTAGACAGATCTCAACTTCTCAAACAATATCGCAAGGCGAAGAAGCGACTCTTCATGTTCGATTACGACGGAACGCTCACCCCGATTGTTAAAGACCCTCAAGCTGCCATCCCATCAGACCGTGTGCTGCGGAATATCAAGAGTCTGGCCGCCGATTCGAGGAACGCCGTATGGATAATCAGTGGCCGAGACCAGGCCTTCTTGGACGAATGGATGGGCCACATCCCCGAACTGGGACTGAGTGCAGAACACGGTTGTTTCATCCGCAAACCGCGCAGCGACGACTGGGAGAACCTGGCCGCGCAGTTCGACATGGTATGGCAAAAGGACGTCATGGAAGTATTCCAGCACTACACCGAACGCACACAAGGCGCGTTTATCGAGCGCAAGCGTGTGGCCCTGACCTGGCACTACCGCCGGGCCGATCCAGAATACGGCGCGTTCCAGGCCAAGGAATGCCGGAAACAGCTGGAAGACACGGTGATGAAGAAATATGATGTTGAAGTCATGGCCGGCAAGGCTAATCTCGAAGTCCGGCCGACTTTTGTGAACAAGGGCTTTATCGCGACGCGACTGGTAAACGAGTATGGCGTTGGACCAGGTGAACCTCCGGAGTTTGTCCTGTGTTCAGGCGATGATTTTACAGATGAGGGTGAGTCTTTCTCTTTTTTTTCTTTTTTGGGCCGTTTTCCCTTACTGATATATAAAACAGATATGTTCCGCGCCCTTCGAAGCTCCGAGCTTCCATCCGACCACGTCTTCTCCGTCACCGTCGGCGCCAGCTCAAAACAGACACTGGCAAGCTGGCATCTCCTTGAACCGGCAGACGTGATTGCAACGATTGGAGCACTGAATAACAGCTCGCTAGACGCGGAATACTAACAAACCCACCACCACCACCAAAAAAAGAAAGACCTGTAGAGAGAGAGAGGAAAAACTTAGACTTTTAATTCTTTATTTATATTGGCTTTTGTTCTTTTTTTCTTATAAACTTTCTGTCTGTTACTACATGTTTATTTGCCCAGGTATGTTGTTGGGCTGGAGGTTTGAGCTTTTGTTTCTGTTACACACAGTATACAATGTTGAAATTTACTTTACTTGCATTGGTCAATGCTATTTATCTATATCTGCGGAGAGTATATATATATATATAGCTTAGCTAGCACACAAACCGGAGTCGGCTAATTTTTATATGTATGGTTTTCAAATGTTGTTGTTGGTCTGTTGGTTGTTGCAGATGTTTGTTGAGTGGATGAGAGTATATACAGGCTCACTCGTTACAACATTGAAGTATTGAATAATTTTAGTTTTTCTCACTTTGATTTCGATATCAGTCAGTAGATAAAGGTCAATATCTGTTTCAGGAAATTGATACATGTAGTGATCAATTGATTGTTTACTTGAAGTTATACAGCAATGTTGCAATTCAATTCAATTCAATCTGATTTGATAACCCCAGAAATGCAGTATAATCGTCAATACATATCCTTCCCTTCTCTACAGAGTATGCAATAATAACTAAGTAACATGAACAGCGTCTCGTTTTGAAAGAGCGAGAAACCAAAAATGGGTAGCAATTTTGAGAGTAAGAACGAGAAAATTATACAGTAGTAAGAAAATCGTCGCTGACAAGTAAGTCGTGTTTTTGTTAAAAAACCGAAATGAGATGAAAAGAAAAAAAGAAAATCCCACAGGGATAGGAAACAGAGAGGGATATAAACAGAAGGATTCATGAAAATTATATGTACAAAATCAAAATTCGTCAGGTCGTCAAATGGAGGGAATGTCAAGTGGAAAAGCAAGGTCAAGCAACAGGCTCTTCCCTAGAAGCATACAGCTTCTCTCGCTGGGTCTTGGCCGCCTGTAAGCAGTCGATATAAGTTCGGAATTTGACGATTTCTCTCAGCAAATACGACGATTTACGCTCCCAGTTGGACATAGCTTTGGTCGAGTTTGGATGGCGTGGTGAGAAAGCAAGCATCATAGCGGAGCGCAGTTCGTTGTGTTTTTGCAGCTCGTCTTCGACGTTCTTCACATAGTTTTGGAGAGCGTCGAGCTGGTCGGCCTCGGTCAGGCTGGATGCGCTCATTGTTTGCTGCGGCGGTGTCCAGTCGCTCAGGTGGGCGCGGTCTGCTGGGAGCTTCGCTCTGACACTGCCGGTCTGTTGGTCCAAGGAGCTGCGGATTGAGCTTTGGATGCTGGGACGCGATGTCCCCGTTGAGTTGACGGTGGGTGAGCGCCTGTCCATCAGGACAATCGCGCTGTTGATGACGTTGTCGCCCCAGCCATACTCCATGTTGCTGACACCGCCTGTCAAGGGTTGTTTTGAGAGTCGAGCAGACCAGTAATTCGCCGTGGTGACAAACTCCTTTACAATCTCGGCTGTGCCGACTTGGAACAGATGCACTGCGCCTGTAGGCAGACTTAGCGCCCACACATGGGGACGTGACTTGGAGTAGCCAGGGGGAGGCAAGGCGCTCGCAATGGTCTGACGTAGAAGGAATTTCCAAACTTCCTCTGCGTTTTCCATCCAGTTTCCTCCGCCCACAACGCCACCTCCGTTTTGTCGCTGTTTCGACTTCATTCGCATCGACTTGCTGTTGGCATTAAACGAAAAGAGCCGCAGCCATCCGCGTTGGATAACAGCGAAACATTCGTTCCAATTCCGATCTTTGGCGCGCTTATCAACGGCCTCCAGATGTTGCTTGTGTTTGAGAATGCCCTCTTTGGCCCATGGAGCTCCAGCGAGTTCCAATGTGTCGTCTTCGAGTAGCGGAACACTATTTTCAACATCTTCGTAGCTTGCAATCGAGTGTGCCGAGTCCTCTCGGATAATCGCATGACTGAGAGCATTGGCAAAACCGATAGACTGCTGGTAACCACCGCCGCGAGGATACTCAGAACCAAAAGAGTCCACCGACATGGAAGTAAGAGTCTTTCCAAGTGAATACTTGCTCCATGTGCTTGATCCGGACGGACTCCAGATAGACGACTGGTCGTCCAGGCTGGTACGACTCGAGCCTAGGGTTGATGATGGATATAGTCGAGCCCTTGACCGTGGTTTCGATGCCCACCTTCCCGCAGCTGCTCGTGAATCGGTGGACCGGCCACGAGGGATAATATCCGAACCAGACTTGCTGAGTACGCTAGGGCTGCGACGGAGAACATTGCCAGTGGCTGTAGGGGGCGCAAGGCCCTCTGGTTCTATGGGTGCATTGTACAAGGGAAGACGTTGCTTTTGGATGGAATTGTAGAAGTCTTTCAGCACGATCTCAACTTGAGCCTCCCATGCTTTGATTGTGCCTTGGAACGGTGTGTTCACCAAAGCGTTAGACGAACTAGACTTTTCCATTAGGATGGAGCCTCTTTTCGATCTCGACTCTTCGGCGAACAGCTCCGATGAAGGCAGAGTAGGAGATTTGTAAACCGAGCCCAATTGCCCGCGAGGCTTGACGTTACTCGCCTTGATTGTCTCAAACCCATCAGGGGCTGCATCGGTCGCCACGCGGTTGATCGTCGGCAACGTGTTGCGTACAAACTGGTTTCTCGTCATTTTTGATTCGATATCTGCTAAATGCAAGTCGGTATTGAGAAGGAGCAGGGAATAGCAAATGGTATGAACCACATCTGTATATCATTAGTCACCTTATAATCAAATATCTCAAACAGAAAAACTCACCGACGGCCTTGAAGCCATGGTCAGGGTTGCATTCACACCACCTGGTAGACAGAGCATCCAAAACTCGGTCCACCTGCTGCGTCTCTCCTTTCAATGCGATCTTTGTGCAAAGACCTCGCAGAGCGGCCAGAATATCCATATTGGTCCAGTTGAAGAGACCCATGTAAGCCTTTCGCACGATGGCTCGATCAACACTTCCCAGCCAGGATGCTGCAGGCTCATTTCCTGTTATTTCTTCTTGGTCATCAAAAAGCTTTTGGGCCAGATCTCGAGCTGCAGCAGTAACCGGATCATCAGGGGTATCAACTGGAGCATTAGCTAGTGTTGCTGGAGATTCTTCAACTTCATCATGGAATGACTCGGTTGTGATGACTGGTGTTTCAGCTAATGGAGAGTTCGACGCTGTGTGGTATTGCGAGAGTTCGGATGCGGACAGATTCGGGTCGGCTGGTAAGTCTTCGCGCAAAGAGCCACGACTGGAAATGGTGTGGAGGAAGGTGCCTGGGGTTTCGAGTTGTGGCGAGAGATTCTTTGATGCCATCGACGGTAGTTTGTCATTGATACCGAGCGCATAGGAGCTATGATCAACAGTGCCGCGAGGGGCAGGGCTCGTCTTGGGTCTCCCATCTCGCTGGCCATCCAACTTGCTGCTAGGTTCGGTTGGACTCTTACCGGCCAAGAAAGTGCCGCCGTTGTCGTACGATGGAGCCTGAAGGTTGAGACTATGCTTGTTTTTCAAAGCGCTCTTCTTAGCTGAGCCATCCGCGGTGTGAGTCAATCGAGCTGCATTGCGCGGAGGGGGGTCTCCTGGGAAAGAAGTGTCTGAATCGGCAGTTCCCCTACGTCCAAAGCTTCTTGGGCTTTCATCTTGTTGATCTTGGGAGTCTCGAAGCAGTGGGGAAGGCATAGACTCTCCCAGATAAGGGTCCATTACCTGGCGAAGGCTGCTCGCCGGACTAGGTAGTCCTTGCATGTCGAGTGATTTCAGCGTATTAGGGGCTAGAATCAACGGTGGAGGAGTATGCTCGACCACTGACTTCTTTCGGCGACGGAAGAAAGACGGCTTCTTAGATACTTCCCGATGAGAAACATCCTGACGGGCTTGGTCATTCGAGCTAACGTTGGGCTTTGTCAGTGTCTTTACGGGTTCAACTGGCGGTGTTGGTTCGGGAGGCGGCTTGGATGATCCGCCAAAAACTCGTCTGAAGAAGCCAGGCTTTTCCTTAACTTGAGGTGACTCTGCGGGCGTGGGCTTCTGATAAGAAACTGCGGGACTGGGTGCAGTCGAGTCAATGACATTCGACGGCAAAGGTGGTGCCGGTTCTTGATTTCTAATTGTCGAGGTTCCAAGCGTCTCGGAATGGCCCTTTCGAGTAGCGACGCTCTTGGATGATTTGCCGCTGTTGCGGCGAGATATAGCAGCAGGTGTTCGCGGCGGGGGAAAGTTCGCGGGTATCCCTGCCAGGTCGTGCGGCAGGTCTCTTCTAGGACCAGGAGGCACAGTTGGAGTTGGTGCCGCTTCCATATCCTCTGTTGACGGCCGTGAATCAGTCGCCGGGTCATGATCTAGGCTGTCGGAGGTTCGTTCATCGTATTCGGTCACGTTCTCTCCGATAGTCGGGTCGTAATCAGTACTAGAGACGCTATCCATACTTTGCTGTCGAGCCGAATGTCCAGAGTATGGATGCTTGCCACGAGAGGCCTCGGGGGCCGCGTAATTCCTAGAACGATAACCGGCGCCGGTATTCTCTGCTGTACGTGCACTATCATAGTGACGCTGGGAAATTTGGTAGGCGGAGCCATTGTTGCTTCGATGACCGGCAGATCGAGGAACTGAGGGATAATCACAAATTTCTTCCTGGTATGGTCCGGACGACGCAGACGACGAATAGGTATGCCCCCTCAAGCGACCAGAATCGGGAAATCGGTTGGCATTATAGTGATCAGGCTCGGGGGAGCCGCCAAAAAAGCGAGGGTCGGGGAACAATGGCGACCCGGGGACGAATTGGTCTAGCGAAAGGAGCATGTTATCAACGACCGAGGTGCGCGTGATATGCTTGGGAGACAATGCCAAATCGTGTGGATCTGGCTCGTCTCCAGACTCGCTCGGACGGCTTGGTTCGACCGGCGTGGTATCTTCGAAGAATGTTTGAGGGTATGAGGGGCGAGTATCCAAATTGAGAGACTGCGGCGACTTTTGCTTTCGAACCAAAGACGGTGGGGTGGTAGGGGGTGAGAAGTCATGGTGGTTGCGGGCGTGTCTGGAGGTTACAGGTGCCGTCACGCCACGGCGATTTGGCGGGCGCGGGAATTCGTCTAGAGCCATTGTGGCTATCTATTTTTCTTTTCGTTTCTCTTTTGTAAAGTGATTTCAAAAGCGATTTCTGAATGTATGGCTGTGTTGTTGCGAGATGGGAATGAGGGACGTCAAAAACAGGAGACAAAGCGAAGGACTGGCGGCGATCGCGAAAGGACAAAACCTCAATTCGAAACTCAAGGCGCTGCGGTAGACGACGCAGAAAGACAGAGGCTGCTTATTGCATTGCTT